>OX578137.1:87940578-88230578 GCA_951213105.1 Amaurobius ferox
GTTATAATCTATGAATATGAAATCAGGACCAATAGCACCTCGGAACAATAAAATGGTAGGCTCCAGAATTTCGTCTCTGTATCTTTGCCCGTAACCGACCTCGTTGTTGTTGTTGAGACCCAGACCATTTGACCTACCAGAAAGGTGTAAAGTAACTGTTTCGACAGCTGGAAAGTGGTAACCGACCCCGTGTCAAAGATGCGGAGGTCTGTGCGGACGTCCATTATGATGCCTGCCTAGACCATGACTCCTCCAAACGGAAAACAATGTCTTTCCATGTGAAAGCGCGTTCCACGTTCTCAGATCGTGCTACGACAAGAATCAGTTTGCAGACTGAACCTGGACTCGTCACTGAACATGAAATTGCCCCACTTTTCTCCATTCCACTGCCGATGTTCCAAACTCCACTGTAAACGCGCGCGTTTCTGTGCAGACGTCAGGGGGATGCAAATTGCTGGTCGTCTGGCATAGCGACCAACGTGTTCGAGTCTTCTGTAAATAGTTTGTCTCGAAATAGTGATTTCTGTGGCGGCTGTTAGGGCTGAACCCAGTTGTCTGGCAGGATAGTTTCTCTGACGTCGCGCAGTTATCACCAAATATTGGTCTTGCCGAGCGGTTGTTACCTTTGGTCGACCTGGTACTGATCGTCGGGTAACATCTCCAGTGGTTTGGAACCTCTGCCACAGTCTGGAGATCACACACTGAGGCACATTCAGAATTCCAGACGCTTCGGTTTGGGGTCGACTGGATTTCAGCATTTCAATAATTCGTCCCTTCAAAAACATGCCCAGTTAATATCTTTGTGACATATTTCATCCTTTTTGATTGTTAACAACGCTCCGTACCACAGCAGTTGAGAAATTCTACCTCAACTGGCCATGCCGCTCGAGGCCGTTTTATACTCGTTCCGACGTGAGCCGGAGCTTTGCGCGTGTCGACGTCGACTGAACTGTTTTGCATATGCACAATGATTTATCTTTGTCCCACGATTCTCCACAACTGATTATGAATCATTGTATCCATATTAATTCCGAATTTTTCGCATTTTACGAATTATGGTTAACTGTTGGACATGAGTGTACATATGAAGTTGAATTCTGTAGATAGAACATATTCTTAAAAAGTTAATTTTCTTTATAAAATTTTATCGAGCAACGGCGAGTTCTGAGCTTTTAGAATTTGCATACTTTTTATAGGTCTTTAATATTTTATAGGTCTTTTTATAGGTCTTATATATTAATTTTATAAATGTGTTCCTCTAAAGCGTAATTTTGAGCATTAAAATGCAAAGAACTATTTACATTGAGCAGAAATGTCAAAATGAATATGATGGTCTCTAGAAAAATACATCTATTGGTCACATTCTTTCTAACAATACAGCATATTTTACGTGTAAACTTCTGAAAACGAAAATATCAGCACGTTAAATATGTAGTTCGTCAAATATGAAGTTAAATTCTTTAGATAGAACATATTTCTAAAATTAAATTTTCTATTTTAAAATTTTTATTGAGCAACGGGGAGTTTTGAGCTTTTAGAATTTGCATACATTTTACTAGTTTTGTGTTCCTCTTAGTAATTTTGAGCATTTAAATGCGAAGAACTATTAACATCGGACATCATTAGCATCAAAATGAGTATGATGGTCTGTAGGGAAAGTCATCTATTGGTCACATGCTTTCTAACATTGCACCTCATTTTACTCTAAAATATCAGAACGCCAAATATTTATGTAGTCCTTCACAAAGAAAACCGACGCCACGACGCGCATAATCTTTTTTTTACATTCCAGTAAGGATCAGCACGGTAAAAACAGATGTACAGGCAAAGTAAAACTTCCAACTGTAAAGCTGCAGTTGGGGATACGCGAAACTGTTTCGTATTAAGACGCACAGGGGATTTTCGTTTTTCTCTAACTTTTTAAGATCATTTCTTGTATCTATGTCATACAGCTGAGTGAGACCGACTCACAAAGGGATAAATAACACAGTTCAAACTGCTGAAGTACATTGTAATGTGTGGTATCAATCGAAATATTTTTTCAAGTCCTGTTCTTTAAAGTGAATGGTAGCACGCTATAGTTGTGATCACTTTGACACATGATATTGATTTTAAATTTTTTTTTATAAAATTTGGGGGGGGGGGAAAGAGGGGTATTTGGTATGAGAAAGTTGAGCTGTTTGGTTGAAAAGTCGAGTTGGAGTTTAATTTATCTAACGTTTTAAGTTGGCTTACAACTTTTAAAATAAAGCAACATACAGTGATCGGAGATGAAATATTGTTCTACATTCTGCAATTTCCGTGTTAGCAGAACTATAAAATATTTATATAAAATATATATTATTACTATATAATATATTGTTGCTATAAAATATTATATATGCTAAATTTGATCCAATGTAAAGGTAAATATTTTCCAACATTCTATACTATGCAGAACTATAAAATATTTATATAAAATATATATATTATTACTATATAATATATTATTGCTATAAAATATTTTATATATCAAATTTGATCCAATGTAAAGGTAAATATTTTCCAACATTCTACTATGCAGAACTATAAAATATTTATATAAAATATATATTATTACTATATAATATATTATTGCTATTAAATATTATATATACCAAATTTGATCCAATGTAAAGGTAAATATTTTCCAACATTCTACTACGCAGAACTATAAAATATTTATATAAAATATATATTATTACTATATAATATATTATTGCTATTAAATATTATATATACCAAATTTGATCCAATGTAAAGGTAAATATTTTCCAACATTCTACTACGCAGAACTATAAAATATTTATATAAAATATATATTATTACTATATAATATATTGCTATAAAATATTATATATACCAAATTTGATCCAATGTAAAGGTAAATATTTTCCAACATTCTAATACATATATGTATCTCGAGAATAGTTTTCCATAGCAAAGTGAGAGAGATTGCATACATTTTTATTTGAAAAATAATCTCTCCATATTAAAAAAAAAGTAGCTGACGTCGCCGCTGTTTAACAAATGTCTCGTTCATCGTATTTCTCTGTTTTGTAAAGCAAAAGCTATAGCATATAAAAATATAAAATTTGATACACTTGTAGATAAAGCTTTGGGAGCACTCTGAAATAAACTGTCTTTCGATATATATTACAGTTTAAGAAATATTTAGTCAAAGACAAAATATTTGAGCTGCGAGTTCGCGTCCTGGATAGCCTAGCAATAACAAGACCATAAAATTTTGTAGGCAGGTACATAAATAGTTGAATTTTTACAGGACTAAGCTCTTTTTTTAATTTCGATGTAGTTTACAAGAAATGTTACTTCCTATTCACTTCTGAAGTGAAAAATGTTTTTTCTTATTGGCACGTCCATCGATTTTCTCTGTCTCGTACCGCAAAAACTATAGCATACAAAAACATGAAATTTGGTACATTTATAGAGAAATAATAGGGTAATACAATGAAATAAACCATTTACTGATTTAAAATTTAGTTTGATTTGAAATAGCTCGCAAAGCGAGCTCTGTGAGAGCATGGATCTCCCGACCATCGAGGTGAGATATAGGGTAGATATACCTATATCTCTGGTCGAAGCTCCTGACTCACGAAACGAGTAACGGGGTTTGGCGAAGGGTAGCGAGCAGGATGCAGAGCACCCTAGTAAAATGAACATTTCCTAATATTATTCAACATTTAATTATCACCATTAAGTCATATTAGCATTAAGTCACCTAACTACAAAATTGGTGAAAACAATCTGAAGAATACTTTATGAGATAGCGTGCACACAACCAACATGCATACACACAAACACTAAAAATAATTTATTCATTAAGTTTTCATTCATTATTAATTCCTTATTTCATTCCTTATTTCATTCCTTATTTCATTATTATTTCATTCATTATTCCATTCATTATTCATTCACAACCATTATTCATTCACAATCATTATTCATTCACACTCAATATTTATTCATTAAATTTATTAATTCACTAAAAATAATTTTTTCATAAATTATTCCACTTTAATAACCAAAAGGTAGTGGTTCAGCCATAAAATGACAAAGCTTAACTATAACTCGGATTCCTAGAAGGTGTAATTACAGCGTAAAGTTTATTTTTTAGTATGTTTAAAAATTTCGAGTATATTTTAATTTTCTCTCCGTAATCCTTCCCCTCCTAGGGAGTACAAAAATAAAAAAAAGGTATTTTTCTTAGTCTTGATACGTCCTTATTTTCGATATCCCATACAAATACTTTCATTGTATTTTAATTTTTCCATTTCAGCATTTTAGTATCCCATCGTTTTTATTCATCTCGAGGCATACGAGGTCTTTTTCTTTTTCAATCTTTGGATTGACACGATGTATATTTGATATATGTTCCATAATTGTTCTTTTTGTAACTTTTTTCACTACCAAGAAAAGACAAAAACTGGTTGTTTTAAACTACCTCCTTTTGACTACTTTCTAGATCCTGAACTGTAAATATGTTCATAAAAAAGTTATTCTTATAGTAGATACTTATATTCTTTCCAAGATATTGAATTTTCTTCAATTAGTCGTCATTTCCATTGATGTAGCGTCATTTTTATTCATTTGGTGAGATTTTCGTTAATTTGGCAACATTTAAAAAAGTCGCCAAGTTGGCGATATTTCACCAAATTCGTCGCCAAAATCTCGCCAAGCGTTATGGGCGGAGAAATAAGTTATTCTTGCAGCAGATAAACGACTATTGGCGTTCAAATACAAAAGTATTACTCAAAGTATCCTTTTTCATAAATGGAACGAGCTAGATCCACGAGAATGATGTCACCAAATTTATCGTATGGTATTGCATATGAAAAGTGAACATGTTTCTCAATAAGAAATATATTTTTTTTTATTTTATATGACTTTTGGATTTTTTTTTTTTGAAAAATGTACAATATCTCAAGAACGGTTCATGTTAGCGTTCTAAAATTTATGTCAATCGTTTTCTAATGAAAAATTGCATAGGAAATGTCTATTTGCGTAACTTTATTAGCGGTTTTGATTGTTTGACGATTTTTTCAAAATTTCACTCGAAAATTTAGGGGGGTTCTGAACATTCGATTTCGTATAAAAACAATAAACTTCTCAGTGTTTACGGATTGTGATTTTTGTACCTAGTTTCGTTCGAATCGGTCAATTCGTTCGTCAGTTATCTTCTCCACAGACTCACACACACACAGACCTCACTTCAAAAATGTTTGATTCATGATCAGGGATGCTTGAAACGTGCTCTCCCGTCGAATACTCGAATTCGAATTTTCGACTCCGTCACAATACTTTCCTTATACATTATGTATATAAGGAAAGTAATATCACATTTTTTACACATTCGGTACTTTTTCAACTGCCCTCTTTCACAGTCTTCAAATAATTTACAATCCTAGATATTTTAACAGTTTCTAAGATAACTCAGTGAAATTACAAGCTGTGACAAGGTAAAAGAACAAAATATTTATTTAATTTAAGTTCCTTGAATGGATCCAAAATGTCATGGGCCTGGACGGTCAACCCTGAGGGCAAAAGTAGTGTTCATAGATATATCTGTACACTAGATTTTATAAATTCGGTATGTCAAGAAAAATGTCATAATCTTATACGCAAGTCGACCCACAGTTTACTGGTTACAATCATTGAAATATAGGGAGTTAAACCGTATGGGTTCGATTCTTAGCTGATATAAATTACCAAGTTATTTTGTGTGTGTTATGCTTTTGTTTTTTTCTTAGTATGTAGCGTGAATAACTATAAGGCAGAAGAAATTCCATGGAAAATTCTTTCAAAAAACTTTCATTGGAGAAGGCATAATAGTAAAGGATTTGCTTTGTAAAGTTTTTTTTTTGTTTTTTTATATTTAATAATATTTTAAATGTGTAAACATATCGCACTGTGTGCGGCGAAACAGGTTTTCTACTCATGACAATGAATTTAGTGACCAAATAGAAGCTGTTATTGTGCAGGGGGATGTCTGTATTTGTCACTTCCGATTAAAATGAATTGGACTGAAAAATTTTGTTATCCTTCCATTTGTTATAAGACTTCTTCATTTGTTACAAGTTTCAATCACTTTTCTTAGACATGAAGTTTGACACAAAAATATGTTATTAAAAAATGAAAGAAAAAAAAAACACCTGTTACATGTAATTTCCTAATATCTATGCCGTAGACAGTACGCACAGGCATATTTGAATAATATCCTACAAGTAAATATATTTTATTTCAAGTAAGACACAAAGTTATTTGATAAGACAGGTTATTTGATTGTGTTACCAAGGTTATTTAATAAGACAGTTTGAAAATAAAGATAGATTTAATGCAATAAAATTTCATCTGTTGAGAAAAGTAAATATGCGTAATTTACAAAACATAACTTTTTAGTTCGAATGAGGTGAAATTAGGTAAATATTAGGATTTTGCCTTAACGTGTGTAGGAAGTGTGTGCTTGTGCATGTGTGTGTATGTGCGTGTGTGTATGTGCTCGTGTGCTTGCACGTGTGTGTACGTCCATATGTGTGTGTTTACGCGTGCGTATGTGTGTGCGTGCGTGGTTATTTTGACAAGATAAAAAAATTTAATGTGGGCTGCACAAATTTTTCGTATATAATTTCTTACATAAATTTTCACAGCGAAATAATGGTATATAAGTTCCACAGGACAATATTTTTGGCATTAAGCAAACGCCACGTAAATTGAAATTGGGCACTTCTGGCAACTTAAACCAACTTTTACCAATAAAACTTAATATTTAAATGTCTTTCTAATGTAAAGCTGTTTAGAAAAAAAAACTGCTGTTAAAATGATGTTAAAATTTTACTACACAAAAGTTATGCTATCAATTAACTTCTTCGTCCCATATAATGTAAAAATTATAAATTCATCTAGAGATTGGAATTTGAGGGTTCTGAAAAACTGTAATGACCACAAACTAAAAAGTCTGGGCTTCAAATTATTTCATTTAATTATTCTATTTACTAGGCTCAAATGTGAAAAGAAAGTTCACTAAACTGCTTATAAAAGCTACGGAAAATCTACTAAAAATTCAATCTGAGAAAAAAAAGTCTACTAAAGGTGCCAAATTATAGCTCAAATCTTATAAAAATATGGTGATTTTTAGAAAGTTAAGAATGTATCGTATTAAATAAATTTATATCATTAAAAAAAGATAAGTCATTAGATGGCCTATAAAGCCCCATTTATAACAATATAAGTTTTAACCCCCCACCCCTTCCTTAATCCTTTAATATAGTTACAGGATTACATTGATTAGGTTGCATCTATGCTACATTTTTCATGCAAAGTTTTAAATAAACTGGATAAAAAGAAATGTCCGTTACATTAAACTAGCAGTATACCCGTTCTTCGTATGGAATATATAATATAAAGAAAATAAACTCAAAATGCACAATTATGTGCGAATTCTTATAGTATTCTAAATGATATTGTCATTCAAGACATTCTATTAAAATATTTAATTTAGTTCTCCTAAAAAGAAGTATAAGAATCTCTGTTCTCGCTACACAAAATTATCTTCACGTTAAGATCTGTAAAATAAAACATCCTATTCCCGTTTGTAAACTCATTTATAAAAAATCTGATGGGGGCAGCAGACGACTTTCCTTATATAATGTAATGAATCTACTCCTTTTACAGTAAAAAAAAATCTGATGTGGGCAACACATGACTTTCCTTATATAATGCAATGAATTTACTACTTTTACAGTTAAAAAATGATATTCTTATAGTTGATACTTATATTATTTCCAAGATATTGAATTTTCTTCAATTAGTCGTCATTTTCATTGATTTAGCGTCATCTTTATCAATTTGGCGAGATTTTTTTTACTTTGGCAACAATTAAAAATGTCGCCAAGTTAGCGACATTTCGCCAAATTCTTCGCCAAAATCTCGCCAAACGTTATGGACGGAGAAATAAGTTATTCTTACAGCAGATAAATGACTATTGGCGTTCAAATGCAAACGTATTACTCAAAGTATTTTTTTTTCATAAATGGAACGAGCTAGATCCACGAGAATGATGTCACCAAATTTATCGCATGGTATTACATATGAAAAGTGAACACGTTTTTCAATAAGAATTTTTTTTTTTTATTTTATAGAAGTTTTTGCTAATTTTTTTGAAAAATGTGCAATATCTTGAGAACGGTTCATGTTAGCGTTCTAAAATTTATGTCAATCGTTTTCTAATGAAAAATTACATAAGAAATGTCTATTTGCGTAACTTTATTAGCGGTTTTGATTTTTTGACGATTTTTTCAAAATTTCACTGGAAAATTTAAGGAGGTTCTGAACATTCGATTGCGTATAAAAACAATAGGCTTCCAGTGTTTACGGATTGTGATTTTTGTACCAAATTTCGTTCGAATCGGTCCATTCGTTCGTCAGTTATCGTCTCCACAGACTCACTGACACACACACATACACGCATACTTTCACACACACACACATACTTTCACACACACACACATACTTTCACACACACACACACACACACATAGACATTACTTCAAAAATGTTTGATTCGTGATCAGGGATGCTTGAAACGTGCTCTCCCGTCGAAAACTCGAATTCGAATTTTCGACCCCGTCACAATACTTTCCTTATACATTATGTATATAAGGAAAGTAATAATGTATAAGATCCAAGGTACTTTGTTTTTAACGTTGAATTATACATTTGGCGATTTTCCGGATAACAACATGTAAAACTATTTCAAAGTACTCAATTAATTTATATTTCGCGCAACTCTAAACAATTGTCAATATTGAAAGCATCCTTAATAAGCGATATATTTCATATGTTAAAATATTTTAATATTAGGCGTCAGTTTCATTAATTTAGCGTCGTTTTGTAATTTTGTAGTGTTATAGACAAACGAATAGGAGAGCATTTCTTATATACTAGAAGGTATGCCAGTCCTATGGACGGAAATCAGAATTTGCGAAACATTACTTCTCATTTGGCGTCATTTTTATCAATTTGGCGACATTTTTGTAACTTTGGCAACATTTAAAACGTCGCCAAGTTGGCGACGTCCCGCTAAATTTCCCGCCAAGCATTATGGACAGACGGACGGAGAAATGGGTTATTTTTATAGTCTATTCTTATGTTCTTTCCAAGATATTGAACTTTCATCAATTAGTCGCTATTTCATTGATTTATCATCAGTTTTATCAATTTGGCGAATTTTTATCAATTGAGTGACATTTTCGTTAATTTGGCAACATTTAAAAAGTTAGCAAGTTGGAGATATTCCAACAAATTCGTCACCAAAATTTTGCCAAAAGTTACGGACGGAAAAATAGGTTATTCTTCATTCTTATATTATTTCCAAGATATTGAATTTTTGTCAATTAGTCGTCATTTTCATTGATTTAGCGTCATTTTTATCAATTTGGAGATATTTTCGTTAATTTGGCAACATTTAAAAAAGTCGCCAAGCTAGCGACATTCTAACACATTCTCCACCAAAATCTCGCCAAGCGTTATAAGCGGAGAAATAAGTTATTCTTATAACAGATAAATAACTATTGGCGTCCAAATACGAAAGTATTAGCTAAAGTATCTTCCCTCATGAATGGAACGAGCTAGATCCACGAGAATGATGTTACCAAATTTATCACATGATATTACATATGAAAAGTGAACCTATTTCACAATAATTAATAATTTTATTTTTATTTTATGTGACTTTTTGATAAATTTATTTCAAAAATGTTTAATATCTCGAGAACGGTTCATGCTAGCGTTCAAAAGTTTGTCAATCGTTTTCTAATGAAACATTACATAAGGAATGACTATTTGCGTAACTTTATAAAAGGTTTTTATTTTATAATGATTTTTTCAAAATTTCACTCGAAAATTTAGGAGAGTTCTGAACATTTGACTGCGTTTAAAAACAATGGGCTTACAGTATCTACGGATTGTAATTTTTGTACCAAATTTCGTTTGAATTGCTCCATTCGTTCGTCAAATATATCTTCTCCAAAGACTCCCCCTCCATACACACACATAAATATCACCTCAAAAACGTTTGATTCGTGTTCAGGGATGCTTGAAACGGGCTCTCCCATCGAAAACTCGAATTCGAATTTTCGACCTCGTCACAATACTTTTCTTATACATTATACTATGTACATAAGGAAAGCAAACATATGAAATTGGATCAATATATACTAAAATGAAACCGCTAAAATGATATTAGAAGATATACCCGTACAATATTTTTTTCTGTTTCAACAGTTGACGAATACAATATGAGTTATTTGGTTAAACACAATATATGAGTTTAAAACTCTTCGCCATTAGAATAAAATAGATACCGCTAGAAATTAAAAATATCAATAATTCCCGGAATCTTTTAGCTTTAATTCGAATAATCCAATCAAAACTGCAATTCCGATAAAAACAATTTTTATATCCTTCAGTTAATTCGAAAAATATTTAATAAAATCGTCTGCTGTATAAACACATTGGATTTAATTAACATGGTAACATCTAAGTAACATGGTATATTTTCTTCAAATAAATTTGCAATAAAAATATCGTCTGCATTAATTCTATTTCTAAGTAACATGGTATATTTTCTTCAAATAAATTTGCGATAAAAATATCGTCTGCATAATGCTATCTCTAGTTGGAGGTTCGTTATTCAATAATATCTCAACAACCTCTGGTCATAGAGACTCGAAACATGGACTAAATGTTAAGTGGGATTATTTCATGGCTACCCACAAAATTTCATTAAATTCGATACAACCGTTCTACCTTGAAGATGAAACACACACACACACACACAAATAAACAGACAGATTTTCAGTTTTATCTATATAGATAAAGATTAAATTAAAATGAATGTAACTGTTTCAAATTAGTCATTTTTTGCAACTAATACACGACCATCAAAATACGACTATATATGAATTTCATGGCATTTATTACAGATACAGATGGCGTATTGTTCATATACTGAATTTTTAAATATTTAGAAAAATAATATATCATGATCATATAGTGTTTGTTTCTCAGTTAAAAAAAAAAAAAATATCGCATCCAACCTTTTGACATGGCCTTTCAGGTAGATTTCGATCTGAAAGCGGTTTTTTGTGGTTTACTAATTGATTCTGTTGCCATTATACAATTTCCTTCACTTGTGAATAACATAACTCTGCTGCTTTACATTTACTTAAATTTTTTTAGGGATTTTGGCCTTTTGTTGGTTTCTCTGAGTAACTTTTCTAACAATGGCTTATCCCATAGTCCTTGGACTCTTTTTTATCACTAATCATTCTTTTTTCATTTTTACCATATTTACAGTCTTCGACTGCTAATTTCAGCTTAGAATAGAATCAATGAAGCAATTCTTTTACTTTCTGTTTAATTTCTGGGACTATGCATGATACAGATATTTCATTTTGATAATACCCTAAATACTTCTAAATTTCTTCTAATATTTTCTCCAGTGTTATTTCAGTTGCTCCATCTTTCGGTTCTATTGCGAGAGAAAGACAATTTTTTTCAGTTCTTCCCCACAAATAGTTCGAAATATGGCAATTTTTTCTTTTTACTTTCGGAATTTAATCCAGAGGCAAGTAGATAGTCTTTGAAATCTTCTTTTCAGAATTTCCAAGATTCTGATGGATTACATCCACTATTATATGGAAAAATATATTCATCACTTGCAATCATACTTTCTTTAGTTTCAGTTTCACAGTAATTCAAACTTGCAATCATACCTTTAGTTTCAGTTTCACATTGATACAAACTTGCAATCATACCTTCTTTAGTTTCAGTTTCACATTAATTCAAACTTGCAATCATACCTTCTTTAGTTTCAGTTTCACATTGATACAAACTTGCAATCATGCCTTCTTTAGTTTAAGTTTCACATTATTGAAACTTGCAATCACACCTTCTTTAGTTTCAGTTTCACATTAATTCAAATTTGTATTCATACCTTCTTTACTTTCAGTTTCACATTAATTCAAACTTGCAATCATACCTTTAGGTTCAGTTTCACATTAATTCAAACTTGCAATCATACCTTCTTTAGTTTCAGTTTCACATTGATACAAACTTGCAATCATGCCTTCTTTAGTTTAAGTTTCACATTATTGAAATTTGCAATCATACCTTCTTTAGTTTCAGTTTCACATTAATTCAAATTTGTATTCATACCTTCTTTATTTTCAGTTTCACATTAACTCAAACTTGCAATCATACCTTTAGGTTCAGTTTCACATTAATTCAAACTTGCAATCATACCTTCTTTAGTTTCAGTTTCACATTGATACAAACTTGCAATCATGCCTTCTTTAGTTTAAGTTTCACATTATTGAAATTTGCAATCATACCTTCTTTAGTTTCAGTTTCACATTAATTCAAATTTGTATTCATACCTTCTTTAGTTTCAGTTTCACATTAATTCAAACTTGCAACCCGTATTCTATCATGACAAATATGATATGTATTAACATCATGCAAAGTATTTGATTTACAACTTTTTATGCTTTTACATGGTTTTATTTACAATACATAGAGGGAGGATAATCATCTTGTACCATTATATTACTGCAGCCCAAACTTAGAACTGTATTATAATATTGTAGTCATAACAACTTAAAGTATTTCATTGCATGATATTGCCATCTATGAAGCGTAAGAAACTAAATGTTAGGCAGCCATTCTTAATACTTTGTAGGATTACCATATTTGAAATTTTGGGACAGGGTTCCCAGATCTGACGATTTATCGCCAATTTGGCGGCTTTTCGAAAGTACTAGAACTTTCTCAAAATAACGGATATTCTTGGAGATATCAGCCCCTTCTGCTTCTATGAAGAGTATATAAAAGAAGTCGTCACTCAGATGGAGAGCAGTTGACGTGATATGAGCTACATTGAATTGTGAGATACTTCAATATTTTGAGAAATTACTGTTTTGTGAAATTAGTAGAGCTTTTAATTACTGTTTTACTCTACCTGACAGTTGCTCGGGGATATTGCGAGACAGTTATCGAGCTATTTGCGGTATATTGTTCCTGTTTACGCTGTGCTTGTAAATAAACGCGTTAGTTATCCAGAAATTTGGACTCATTCTTGAAACATGAGAGGATGCGTCACAACAATATCAAATGCTGTATTCAAAATTACGTCTTTCATTGGATATCAGCTTTCTACAGTTTGCCATATTGTCACAATGTGGTATATTTTCATTTGCATTTGTGTCTTTACATCGTTGTAACGGCAGATTTAATTTTAAATATCTAAATGGGAAATCACACTCGACTTTCACATACATGTATTTTCAATATTGTTTAGTTCCACTTAATCATAATAAAAAAATAAACATCTCTGTTGTGAAAATTTTATTCGAAAATACAGTCATACTTTAATTTCCCCCCTTATTAACAATAGGTTAGTCAATTTGAAAATTTACGTTCATTTAAGCGGATGTATTAAATAGTATTTAATTAGATGGGCTTAGCAGTATTTATCAAGATCATCGTCATATTTATAAATACATTTTAAACTACAAGATAAATGAAAAGATGTGCACATCGAGTTTTAAAATTATATAATTTTTACTTTCCCTGCAATACATGGTAATGTATAGGGAAAGTATTGGAATCATGTCGAAAATCGCATCTCGAGTTTTCGACGGATCTACACGTTTCGAGACCTCTAGAATACGAAAAAACCATTTTTAGCGTGACGTCTGTGTGTGTGTCTGTCTGTCTGTACAGATTTTGTAGAATCGTTTGCTGTTTTCAATACATCAGACGATAATCATAGACTTTTTCTTAAGCATTGAGTTTTTACAGAGTGAAATAATTTTTATTGCAGACCAATATTTATGTAGCAATTCTTATGAGAGTGTCATTGAAGAGTTTCAGAAGAAATACCCATTCTCTAAAATTCCTAACAATTC
Source organism: Amaurobius ferox (assembly GCA_951213105.1). Classification (NCBI taxonomy): domain Eukaryota; kingdom Metazoa; phylum Arthropoda; class Arachnida; order Araneae; family Amaurobiidae; genus Amaurobius; species Amaurobius ferox. The sequence goes on from OX578137.1 coordinate 87,954,582, forward strand.
AACAATTACGAGGTTAGTAAAGTGTTTTCGAGAAACTGGATCTGTTGTGGACAAAGCGAGAACAGGCAGGCCTTCCATTACTAGATTCAGTTTCTCGAAAACGCTTTAGCAACATTGTAATTGTAGAAATTGTTGACTTTTAGGGCATGGTTTCTCTCAACGCCATGTCCTTCGATTGATGAAAAAGAGGGCTGAAATTATCATCTGACACATTAACAAACACCAGACGAGATTTCTGATAATTTTATTAGGGTAAATTAATGCCACCTAACTGAAAGAAATTCCACTATTTCAATTCCTCGGTGCATTATATAGCACGTCTGCTACAGTAATTCCGTAACTCCCAAAATGGTGATTTTGAGTTAATGTCATATTCAATTAGTAAAGATCAAAACTATAATCATACAGAGTGACATTTCCATAGTTGCAAAATTTTCCCGCTAGAGAGCAGACGAGTTGTTAGTGCAGTGAGTCAGTTTTGAATGGAATCAGTCATGAACAGTGTCACTTTGGAGTTCGTACGGGAAGGTTAATTTCATTCATGATATTTTTAGGAAATTTGGAAAGCGAAATTTTACAGGGTTTGTGTCGAGAACAGGGGCACAACTCAAATAAAATATTCGCAATTAAAATTTGTAAATTATTTGGGCAAGAAAGTGACACAACTCAGTGGCAAAATGTTACAAAAACCATAATTTTTTTTATTAACAAGTGTCGAAAGCCCAGGCCAGCCGACTCGTCCGAAGACTTAGAGCAGCAAGATGGAAGGCCGGATATTAACAAGTGTGACATAATTCTTTGTTCCAGCCGCTAGGGTTTCCATAGAGAAACAGAATTAATTCTAAGATTTAATAGGATATAGGTAGCCTTTTATGTTCTTTTTAGTAAGGACAGTTTTCTTCAAAGGCTTGTCCACTAAAAAATTCAAAGTACTTATCTTTCGTTCTTTGGTCATACAAATTAGGTTTTGGAGTTGTGACGTTATTATATCATGCGTGCGATATAATTTTAAAATTTGATATGCACAATTCCTGATCATCCAATATAATTTTCCCACGCAAATGATAGTTCACTGAAAAAAACGATAAGATTCTTAGTACTACTATCAATTTTGCAGGGAACTGTCATTGCTTCTCCAAAGAGAATAATTTCATCAATATCTGATACTTCAAATGACATTTGGTTCAATCTTGCAAGTTACAAAAATAAATTCTACGAGTTTTTAGCTCTATTTTATACATAATCTATCTAAAGGCAACATTTTATTATGACACATGTGTTTTTAAGTCCTCCCCGTCTCTCTCTCTCACACACACTCATTCATTCATTCCAAAAGTGTTTGAAACGCGTATATTCGTCAAAATATCGCATTCGAAAATTTTCAGGAAACTAATATTTCCTCCGTCAACAGGTTTTGTTTTGTTCTGTTTTTTAATATGTCTTGTGTATGGAGAGTGTGGTGATATAAAACAGTGAAATGAAAGAGTCAGTAAAATGGCTGAGAAGATTTAAGTTTATTATCATTTGAAAGTGGAATAAAAATAGTAATATCAATCTGAATATCAAACATACAGGCTTCCGTTTTTTTTTTTCATATATCAGAGCAAGCTTAGAAGACATTGAACGGAGTTTTGGAGGAGAAGGGGCATAGATAAAAATAGCCTGCAATACAAGGCAAAGGTATTTGATGAAATATTACATTGTACTACTTATTACATCTCTCTACTAGAGAATTCGAAAAAATGTTCTTAAAACGTTTGCAACGCGAGAGGTGGATCTCGCCAGAAACTGGGGAAGAAACACACAGGATGAAGAATCACAAAATCGAGAGAGCCAACAAGCTTCTCTCTACCTTCAAGTCTCTGCGAAATTCAGTGAAATCGACATAAAAAGTTTGGTATTTATATATATGTTATGTATATATAGAAGATTTGTTTGTGCAAATATAGTCGGCGATTTGTATTTTTTTTTACCCACTACGGAAAAGGACTTTGAAAAAGGGGGAAGAAAGGATTGAAAAAAGTTGCATTTATCATACAGGTGAAAAGTTTAGAAGTTTGAACTCAGATAAGCGAGTTTACTTTATTTACAAAGATATAATATATATTTATATATAATATATGTAAGTTTATAATATCTGTAACATATTCCATCACAGAGAAATATATATTAAAATCATCGAAAACAGAAAAGGTGATGAGCACATGTTTTAAAAAAATTTTTCGTCATACGAAGCTGCCTGAATGACCAAAATAAATCTCCAAAGTGTAAAAGAAAACGCTTGGTATTGGCCTTGGAAGCTAACTAAACAGTAAGTTTCATAAATACTGATAAAGGACACAACAAATATTGTACAATTTCGCTATATACAGCAAACTCAATAACAGTGTGTTGTTTTATTAACTACAATAATGAACTTTGACATACACGTACATGTAAAATAAAACAGAATTGAACACAAATGTTAAAAGGCAGGGTGAAATGGGGTGTGCAACACCTCCCTTTAAGAGAACTGGCCTGTTAACTATAGAAAAATAAATATAGCAGGAAATAAAATTTCACATGGCTTTTACACATCCAGATGTATGAAACAGAAGAATGTGGCACGAAAGTTTAATTGTAATGTGGAATGGTGTAATAGAAGAGAACTGAAATGATTGAGTTAAAAGAAATTGTAATGCCATAAAAAGTTTGTGCTCTGAAGAAAAAACTTCATCATTTATTGATATTAATTATTGTTTTAATAAGTCTTAAGTTCTGCTTCTTTTCACTTCCATTCCATATATTTTAAAATTTGCCGTAGAATATAATTGAACATAATGTTAAATGGTAAGAAAGCTTAAATGGCCATGCCAATAAAAAATCAACATAATTGTAAAATACGTTTGAAGAAAACATAAAATTTCTTGTACAGTATTGCATAGCATTGCTTTAAAATTCTTTTTTTTTATGCTTAAATATTCTCCGTTTGGTGAAATTTGCCGTAGGAAACTTCATATCGCCACGCCAATAGAAAACTGGCAACTGTAAAATGAGTTTTGAATAATCAGAAGTTTTTTTAAGTCTGTTACTTAGAATTGCAATAAAATGTCTTTATTTGAGTTGAAACATTCTTGTCTTTCTTAATATATTTTCTGTTCTTTATATAATTAAAATAAAATTTAAAAAAATGGTTCAAAACAGCAGTAATAAATTTTCAAATTTGAGATTTACAAAGTTTTAAGAATTTAACACAATTTCCATAATGTATTCAAATTGAATATTTCTTTCAATATTGTTCTTGTAAACATCATTTTGAGGTGAAAGTATAACTGAGTTTTTTATGCACTGTGATGCTAATATGAGTACATAAATTTTAATTTTTTGTGTTTGCGAGTACACAAATTTTAATTTTTTATGTTTGCTATAAGACTGGTACAATTGAGATTAAAGTATATAATTTCGTGCATGTGGTATAGAAAATCAAGACGGTTTTACTATTCCTTTATATTTCACATTTTTGACTTTGCTAAGACGAGACTAGAGCCCCAAGTTTTGTATCGAAAAAACATTAAAATGTATAGCTGTGTGAGAAAAACTTCCAAGACTACACATTTTCCAATGTTGACAATAATAACTTTACTTGAGATTGAAGTAAAAAAGGATTTGATAAAAATTTTAAATAAATTGTTACATGCCTTTGTTTTGCACTGGCATAGAACAATACTCTCTTAAATAAACTTTACTGTTGAAGATTATTGCAGTAAAAGTTAAATTACGTACATCATTTTGTGTATTTCTGTCGGCATTATTTATTTAAATGGAACACCGTTTTGTTAGCACTTAAATTACCTTTTACAAATTTGAATTTAATATTCATGTAAAACATCATAAAAGTCAAATTTATCGTTAATATTTCCTTATTATATACTCCCACTTAATTTATAAAAGTAACTTTATCAATTTACCGATTAGATGATTTTTGCAGTATATGTACAAAATTAAAGATTTGAATAAATAAAATGTTACGTGATTTTGATCGATTAAACAAAAAGAACTATTTTTTTCAGATAGTGATTTATTTTGTTTCACCTAGATCTTTTAATTTTAAATCTATTTTGTTATAACGCGTATTGTAAGATATATTTCACATTTGATTGATAATGTACCATATTCTTCTGTCTTACATAGAATCCTTGTATTTTAAATTTCATCTTTAGCACCTTTTTGCCGTCCTTTAAAATATAATATACTATATTTCGTCTCAAAAAGCTTATAATTTAGCTATTCTTCCAACCTATAAGACTAAATCTATTTCAGCAATATGCTTAAAAAAAAAAAAGAAAAATTGAACCTGTGACTGACGGAATAAAAAAATTCTTGAAACCATTTGATATATTTCGGTAACATGGATGATATTACCAAGTCAATATGAAATATGTTCAGAAATAAAACATTTAAAAAATCAAACAAAGATTTTATTTAGCTATATACATCGCAAATGTGGCAGTTTCACGTGCTCAATGGAAACATAACCAAAAATATTTACAGATATCGATTAGACACACATGAACATTTTTCCAAACTGGTGATGGAATTGAAACTTGTTCCTCTTTTAACAGCAACATTTAATGTTTGAGAATCGATTTAATCAGGCAGTCACAAGTTTAGAATTGATAAATAAGTACACATAACACACAGTGACCAATATAATAGAAAAACCAATCGGAAACGGTCACAATAACATAACAGTAAATATTTAACAGTTTTTATAAACCCAATTTCAAAATACTGGTTTACTCAAAGTATTAAATAATGACGAATAACAATGAATGTACAAGGAGTAACGGAGACATGTATGAGCACCATGAGGATTCTGAATCCACTGTGGATAGCACAAAAACTTTTTACACTTGCATTCAGATAAAAGCAGTTTGTTCGTTCAGCCTTCCTCTATTAAAAATATTAAGTAGAAATATTTCCCTATATATTTAATGTACTCATTATTACTTTCCCTATATACTGTAAGTGCACATAAAGAGAAACAATTATGCCGGGGGTCAAAAGTTGAGATTTGATATATTTACATATATTTTTGTGTTCAGAAAGATGATTTTTTAAATACATGTCCACTTATGATCTATCAGTATAATTGTGTATGATTTTATGTGCAAAATGTAAGTGAAAGAAATAGGTGAATTCGAAATTAGGTACGATTATTTATCAAAGATCCTAATAACGTCATTGATATTCAACAAAATCGAACAGTAAGAAATCCTTAATGCCGCAGAATAAAGTTACAAAGGAATAATATATACAGGGGAAACTTGACCTATAAGCAATGAGATATATCTAAAATATTGGAATATTGTTAGAAACATTTATAAATTTCGTAACTTTTTCTTCCAGCATTTTTCTAACTATAATTCGTGAACGGCTGAACACACAAAATTTGTTTACATATTATCATGTGCGAAAGAAAAAAAAGTCTTAAATTTTTTTACTAAACTTTATTTGTGTAAAACGTTCCGTTCTTAAAATATGTTATTGTATAATTATAGCAGACAATGTTTTTATATATTTTTTTATTTATAATTCAAATTTTATCTTTGATTCCATTTGGTAACCACAGTAACAGAGTTAGCTTCAAATACCGAAATCGTCTGCTGTTTATTTTTTTGATCAAATTAACGAAAATATTTTTATTAAGGATCGATATTTAGATTAGAAAATGTTGAAAATTAGGCAATATATAGTGATTGGAGATGAAATATTGTTTTACATTCTTCAATTTCCATGATAATAGAGGTATAAGATGTACGTCATTTTCATGCATTAATTTAAAACGGCTTTTGATTTTCAGAATTTTTATTAAGTGCATAGATGTGACATTAATGATAACTAACCATTTTACCGGTCGCTAGTATATATATATATATATATATATATATATATATATATATATATATATAATATATATTTTCATGGTCAATTTTTCTAGAAATCGATTTTCTCTGATATTGCACTAGCCGTTCTCAAGATATCACAATTTTTAAATTTAGACTATGACAAAAATTTAAAATTATCAAAATCATCATTTTTTTCCCAGGTTATTAACAAGTATAAGTAGTCATTTTTTAATTTTTAGCTCACCTATATATGGTTGTTTTAGGTCAAATTATTATCAGCGTATATAGAAATAGTTATATGCGACCTCATTAATGGTGTATTGCGTAAAACAAGGATTAAATATATTATTATCTTATAGGGCAAATAATGTTTAATTAGTTAATAGTAACATAATGGACAGAATTTGATATAATTTGTATCTGAGTTTTAATGGTTTTTTTGTATGGAGTGGAGGTGCGGTGGTGGGGTGTGTGTGTGTGTGTGTGTGTGGGGTGGGGGTGGGGGTAATAATCGTCTTTTATCCCCATGTTTCACTTTACATATCGGTATGAATATATATCGAAAGATTAAATTTAATAACATGAAATTTTATATTCATATCTTAAATTTTTAATACATCTTTTAAAGAAAATTTAATTAATTCAATATTATACAGTCATGTTTTCAAAAGCAGTCCTACAAAATATAACTTGCAGTAAAATCATTTAGAAAAAGAGTTAAAATTTTTGTGTTGTAATCTGGTACCTGGAAATTCATGTCCTACGTATGACGTAAGATAATTTTTATTTTCAATGTTTGGGTTTCCAATCAATAATTGTGTAACTGATATAGAGTTACAGTGTATTTCCACAGCTTTCAAAGCTTTTGAGGAATATTGCACATATCCTTGCCTATTACTTCATTATAGTTTTAGATCTCATATGTTTGTTTCTAAATGAACAAATTATGTTACAAGAACTAATAATTAAAAAACAAATAGTTATAATAACAGTTTAAAATATATAAATATTCAAATCGCTAATAAAATACTCTGACAAAAGAGCTTTGTCAAAATAACGAGAAATTTCAATGACCGTTAATGTTAGTATGTTTTAGAATCGTATTTACAAAGTATATTTTTTAAATATAATTTTGAAACATATATATTGCACAGCATATGAATGTCCCCCTTGGGGGGGGGGGGGACATTATGACAAAATGTTCAATCTGGTCCCTCAACTTCTTGGAGTCTGTACAATGTTCTTTTATTTCCGCTTTAACCTTACTCCGATTTATCATGGCTTCTATACCTCAATTTTTATAGTTTTGACGATTTTTCCCATCTATCAAAATGCCAACGCATTATTGTTTGGGTGCAGTTGAGGTGGATTTGAAATATGAACAACGTAAAAAGCTTCAATATCTGGTTTCTAAAAAATTCTTATTAACAAAGTGGAACCAAAATGGTTGCTTGATTTTAGCGCATTTCTTATTCTTCCCAATCTATTTATATCCATTGCCGTATGATCAACGGAAGCGTGGTGGGGCAATAGACTTTTCAAGTAAGCACCTATTTCAGTATTGAGTATTGTTGCAATCGATTTAATAAAAAATACCGAAAGCACTATGAAATTGCTCTGGAATGTAGGGGGTCTAGAATACAATTTACCTCATTAGGGAAATAGCATAATTTAATATTAAGACTGTCTACTAAATTTGAAAAGAAAAAAAAAATGTAAACTGTAAGAGGAGGAGATAGATATATAATTTTTGTTTACGGTCTTATATATAGGGACAATGCAGTCTCGCCCAGAAAAAAAGCCTAATAAAACAATTTGGAATTTAGCGTTATTATTACATTAGGCAGAACTGAAAACACAGGACAAATGCTCTGGAGATTAGTGTGTGTGTGCGTGTTAAATGTGGTTTATTTATGAGCCGCGAGTGATAAATACTCTTTATTAATACTGTCTATTAACTAAATTCTGTTAAAATTATAGAATATGGGACAGTTTTCCAATAGTGTATTTTGTATAGTTAGATCATATTAAAATGTTATGCTTCTACCATATGAAAAATTTTAAAATTCGGAATATATTACGCAGAATACTTCTGAAGTTAAACTATGAACACAAAAGTGATATGGATGCATATTGTTTTTAACACTTTACAACAAAGTTGAAAAGTGTTTATGACTTTGCTCTGTCTGTCTGTCTGTCCGTTAGCACGATAACTGCCGTAAAAATGACTTAATCAAAATGAAATTTTAGTATGTTGTTCAGACGGTCTGTAGGACCTATGGGAATATAAATGAACAATATCACTCAATTAGTTTTGGATTGAACCCGGGTTGAAAAAATGAAATACATTGAACCCCATGGGATCTAATTTTTCAAACATTTTTTAAGCGGATTTAAAATTCACAAATTGCTTCAAAAATTTTAGGTAATATTCAAATTATTAAAATGTTCATAGATTTTATTGCAATTTTGAATTTTTCGTGTGAAGCAATTACCTTTTGACGAACGATTCAAATTTTGATTGAATTTATTTTATGGATACACGAAACTCTTTATCATTTGAAAAAAATATGATACAATAAAATTCACGTTGGGATCTGAAAAATATATTCAATTGCAGATGTACTGAGATTGTTAATAAAAGAGGTAGTTACAGATTGACACATTTTAAAATTCCAATAAAATTATAGCAATAAGTTAGTGTCCAGAGGGAATTGAAAAAAGGTGTGAAATTGAGAAGGTATTTTCTTTTTTATATTTTGGAACGAAATGATGACTGCCTCTAACAGTTATTTTGTAGCACATTACAGAGGAAGGCAAAATTCTGAACAAGATTGCTGTCAAAAATTTTAAATAATTCTCTAAAAATCTAATAAATTTATAACCAATTTAGACTCAAGTTTTGAGCGACAAATTCCGATAATAATAATGCAAATCATTTAGAATTTCCAATTTTTAGTTGAATATTAACAATGATGTGGAGTGCATTATATGCATCGTATAAAAAGGGCTTGCTTGCATAACATGGATGAGAAGGGCGATTTTAGAATCCTTCTGCATTTATGTTTGGGAAGGATTTGGATATAGAAAATGACCAAAGAATAAGATAACAGAGAAATAAAAACAATGCAGTATTAATTTAATTGTTGGCACCGATGTTTTATGGACTGAGCAATGGGATGGGAATAGAATGAACGCTCTTCCGCCACTTTGATATTACAATAAAATGTTTCCGTGTTTGAATGTAAGTGACTGGAGTCTTATTAATTTTAAAGTATATAATATATTGCATGGATGAACAATAAAGTAACTAAGTACTGCATAATGTAACATAGAAAAAATCCAATGTTTATAATTTTCTTTTTGTTCAAATGAACATTAAATCTTGTAACAAAAAAAAAACCAACAGATTTTTGCATTCTTGTATTGCAACATTTCTTAAAGCTTCAAATAAATAAGTTCACAACACTTCGCATAACTTAAAAAGTTTAAAATATTCACATATTATGCATATGTACAACAAATAGAAACATTTAAACTTTAACATAATTAGGGCAATAAGAGGGGGAAAAAATTCTATTTTTATATAATTTATGCAGATATATATATTTTTTCTATAAAATTTTCCATAAAAACTTATGGGAGATTTTTTGTCAAATGTGTTTCTTTTTTTCGTAAAAGTATCCCATATAATATCAATTTGGAAGAAGAGCTTCTTGAAGAAGAAGAGAGAAATCTTGGGGATACTTTCGACAAGCACATTCAAAAGATAAAGTACGCAAAATATATTTACATGGTGTCATCAACTAAATGCATTTATTTCATAGACGTTTCGACTAGAGGCCGATCTAGTCGGCTGACCATAAATGTATTTGACCGCCTTCAAGAGTCCTGTGGAAAGCTTTGAAACGGGAAGGACCTTCTCTTAGTAGGTCTGGTGCACCATGAGTAAAGGCATCGTTGTAATTATATATATTGTGTCACAAGGTTGTAAAGGACCCAAAAAACACGATAACGTACAATAAGAGATCGAAATTTGTTTCTTTTTCTTTTTTTTTTTTCAAAAATGGGTAGAAAAGAGACAACATTCAAAGTATTGTTCAAGATTCACAATAACTTGTGCAAGACAAACACGGAAATGCTGTTTTCTTATGGAGAAAAACTTTGTTAGAAAAATTTTACGAAACGTAAACAGGAAAAAGGGGGAAGAAATGGCTATTTTAAATTACTTTTTTTACATAGCTAAAAGCAAAATTGGAAACTTTTGATTCACTTCGAACTGATTGTGATTTATACTGCATATAGTCAGGCTAAGCAGTTTTCTGCTTTTCCGTCGTCTATTTACAATCTACATAATAGGTGCTTTACACTGTCTCACTCTGAGACGCCCCATTGAGAGAACTTAAATATTCTACGGCTCGACCTCGTGTATATACTGCGGGAGAACAGATACTGCGTTCAAAAGGGAGATCAAATTTACAACATGTACTGTATAAAAAACACACACATTTGAGGTACATCTTTCTTTCGGCCGCGTTGTTTCTTTGCATCCAGCTTCTGAAGTCGGAAGCAACACTTCGCACACTAGCAGGCTGCAAGCAGAAGAAACAAATTGTTAAGCTCGTGCTCAATGCGTTGCTCATATACAGAATCGTAGCGTTTTCGTTTTGTTTGAAGGGGTTTAGTTGTTCAAGAGGCTGAGCAATATCCGTGTGCTGAAGTATGACAAGGCGTGAGAAAGGTAAAAGTGAAGAAATAGAATTATGTATCACATGACATTGCAGAAAATCTCAGCCTTGATCGTTTTGTGTGAAACTTTCTTTTTTCTGACACTCTTTGCATTTTGAATCTTCATTTCAGTGAATTTAAGGCCACTCTTTTATACACCGGGATAAAGTTAATGTGAAATCTATGGTGCGATATTTGTGATTTTTAACAATGAAATGATTCATTCACATCCTCTTGGTGTTGCAGCGATTATCGAGTTTTCCACACCTCGCAGCTGCAACACAAGATATAATCTGAAACATAGCACATAAGACGAATTACAAGTCTCTATTATGTGGTTAAAATTCCCAGTCATCTACTGCATCGTCCTTTTCAAGTCTCTGTTGGAGTTTTTCAATGTTTTTGCGTCTGTCTTTTGCCTCGGCATCGTCCCAGCTTTCATCGTCTTGTTCTTCGAGGAAGACAGGTTTTTTGAGCATTGTGCTGTCCACCATGTTAACTGACAACAGTTTGTCTTTCGCGCTATTCTGTTCGGAAGGCTCGCGATCACTAAGTCCATTAGTCAGTACCTCACTGTCCGTTCGTTCGGGGGTAATAGTTCTGCGTGATTTGTCACTACGGTGGCACTTTGCGGAAGAGCGGTCATCAGGCGCCGGCGCCGGCAGTACATGAACCGTCTCCACCCTAGAAGGTAAGAGAAGATCAAAGTCTTCAGTTTGTCGAACACACACACCATTGATGATTTCCTCTTGTTCTGTCGCACTTTCGTCACCTAGACGATCATCGTCTAAATCATCTTCGTCATCTGTATTTTCTGGGGATAATTCTAAACCAGGATCCACCCACTGTGGCATCGCTGGCTTTCTTCGATTGCTGCTTCCAGTGACTGCAGGTGCAGTCGTCGGCCTTACCTGTTCGTTTTGGGAAATGTGTCGTAAAGGTGAAGGATTTCGGTGAGGTGTTGAACGATCCTCTATGGATTCTCTATCACTATTTTCACCCTGCATGAGATTGTCCTGTGAAAGATTGGAGTCATCGTTTAGTTCACTGTTGGAACGGTCATCCGTACTGCTACCGCCATTAATGTCCGCTTTTCCTCCACTATTCATAGAATTCCGTAGTTGACTAGACATACTCAAGTCCAATGTTCCCATATCGTCACCAGATGATGACAAAGGAGAACAGTTTCGATACGGTGAATACAAATACGGCATACCTCCACCGAAGGGATTTACAAACTGTGGACCGCCTTTTTCTCGGCACTTATCTGCCATTCTCTGGCTTAGCATAATACGGTATTGAACTGGATCGAATGCCATGCCTTCTCGGACTGGAGGTGGCAAGGACAAGTCACTGCTTTTTCTTCCATGTTCGTCGTCTGACGAAGCATGCTGTTTCATTCTCATGCGATGGTTGTGAAACCAGTTGGTGATGGTGCGGACTGAGAGGTTGAGCTCGGTGGCTAAGAATTCAATGGTTGTAGTGCTCGGGTAAGGATCCAGCGAGAAAGCCAATCTCAAGGCTTCCTTCTGCTCCTCTGTGAACAGAACACGCGGCTTCTTAGCGGGAGGGTACGGAGAAGGTGGAGCGAAGTTATAAGGACTGTAGATAGGGCCCCCATCAGATTGGCTTCTGGGACTATCCATTGGTCCGTCTCCAGTTCTCCGACGCTTGTTGGCTACAAAGAGAATGGTATTCTGTTATTAAAATATATTAAAATTTAATGTCTTTGTATTACAAAATAGTGAAAAGTTTTGAAAGCGATATGGTATTTTCTACTAAATACATTTTTAGGACGATATATACGTATGTTATGGCAATTATACAAGATGTAATAAAAATTGCCTAAATGGGGAATTTTTGTAAATTTAATATTCCAATTAGTAATTGGAAAAAACAACACTAATTACACTAATTAAGAAAATCCATCTCACAACACCATTTTTAACAAAATCAATTTACGTTATCAAAATATATCAGATATTTTCTCAGTTTTTGCATATAAAATATGCAAATTTAAAACGCGTGATAAGAATGTTCCAACATTTTAGCATACAAAAAGTTATAAACATTCGTTTAAACTTCTGACTAAATTAGCCTACAATAAAAATCATTTGTTACTAACAGTAATAAGAGTATCAACCGATATCCGAGATTGAAAACAGCCTACGTCTTCAGAATTGACAGAAAGAGCAATCGCACCAGAAAAAGCAAGAAAATCAACTTTTATGCTGTTGCTAACGAAGTTATTTTTGTTGCATGCAAAAAATGTTTGTTTGGATTCTTTTTAAGGTTTAATTGAGTACACACTTTGAAGGCAGATCTAATTTTTTAAGTGATGCAAAATTTTGCTGAATAAATTGAAGTAGATTGAACAAAATGATTGATAAGATATCTGATTCTTACCTTCACGTCTCTCATTCTTTAAGGTTTGCAGCATTTCTACATTATGTGGGTCGTTGAGCCACATTTGCATCCTTATGAAAGGTTCTCTGCCTTTAATGCTCAGCATATGCCAGGGTTTCGGTTTTGATAGCAGTTCACTTACGGAACCTTGGGACAGTCCCAATACAACTTCGCCAAATATCTGCAACAAAAGTGTAACTACTGTTAAAAGCATGTATTAACATTGTTCAGTAGATACAAAGAGGACTTTATGAGTGAAATATAAAATAATTGCTTTAAATTCTTATGTTAATATTTTAAATTACTAGAGGGCTTTGCCCCTTGCTCGCTACGCTTTGCCAACCCCCGTAACTCGCTTTGCGAGTCGGGAGGCTTCGCCTCCTATTCGCTGCTCTCGAAGAGCTATTTCAAGCCAAACAAAAGTTTAAATCGGCAAACAGTTTATTTCGTACTGTTACCCTATCATTTATCTATAAATATACCAAATTTTATACTTTCGTATGCTATACTTTTTTGCGGCACGATACAGAGAAAATCGATGGATGTGCCGATATAAAAAAACAAAACAAAAAAAACACCAGTTCACTTCAGAAGTGTGTTAAAAGTAAAATATCTCGTAAACTACATCAAAATTAAAAAAAGGACTCCGTCCTGCAAAAATTCAACTATACGTAGGTACCTGCCTGCGAAAATTCGTGGTCTTGCTATTGTTAGTCTATCCAGTACGCGAGCTCGCAGCTCAAATATTTTTCTTTGTCTTTCACATTAAACATTTCTTAAACTACAATATATATCGCTAAATGGTTTCTTTTAGCGTGTTTCTCGGACCTTTTTCTATATGTGCACCAAATTTCAGGTTTTCATATGCTATAGATTTTGCGGCACGTGACAGAGAAACTTGAGAAACGAGAAGTTTGTCAAACAGCGGTGGCGGCGTCAACTACTTTTTTTTTAATACTAGGAGACTCTACCCCCTGTTCGCTCTGCTCATGCAACCCCCCCCCCCCCCGGGAGACTTCGTCTCCTACTCGCTGCGCTCGCTTTATATCTATCTTTCCTAAAAATTCTAAATTTCTAAAAAAAATTCAAAAATCTTTTTCTGTCCCTGCCTATTTTCCGCAGGAGGGAAAAAGTAGGGGTTTTTCTTAGCCCAGGGATTCCAAAAACTGAATTCCTTGATCATGAGCTCGCTTTTCGAGCTATTTCATGCCAAACTAAAGCTTAAATCGATAAACGGTTTATTTCACTGTGTTACCCTATTATTTCTCTATAAATGCACCAAATTTCATATTTTTGTATGCTATAGTTTTTACGGTACGAGACAGAGAAATCGCTAGACTTGCCGATTAAAAAAAAGTTCACTTCAGATGTGCATAAAAAATAAATATCTCAACTACATCGAAATTAAAAAAGGGGTTCCGTCCTGAAAAACTTCACCTATGTAGGTACCTGCCTGCAAAAATTCGTGGTCTTGCTATTGTTAGTCTATCCAGGATGCGAACTTGCAGCTCAAATATTTTGTCTTTGACATTAAATATTTCTTAAACTACAATATATATCAAAAAACGGTTTATTTCACCGTATTCTCCAAAGCTTTTTCTACAAGTGTACCAAATTTTATATATTTATGTGCAATAGTTTTTATGGTACGAAGCAAAGAATCTCGAGAAACGAGAAATTTGTCAAACAGCGTCGACGAGAGGTAGAGTGTTCGAAGACTGGAGGGCTCAGGTCTGTTTTTATCTGATGGTAAGATTTACAACTGGCGCTAAAACGTCGTTGACTTTCAGTATTTAATGTGACGATTGTTGAAGTAATATATGGACATAATATAATAGAAGGGAAAAGAATTATGTGAATTCACGGAGACGTATAAAACCTTCCTAAAATTGGCTGTGGAAAATGTTTCAAAGTGTTTTGGCAGTAGCTTAGAGGTGGAGCACTCTTTTTTCGACCTGAGAGTTGAAAATTAAACTTCTTCCGGTCGGAATTCTTCATTAATTATATTTAATATAGATTTTAAAAAGTTTGAGTAAAATTCCAGTCAGTTTTCACATGTAAGAATGCAGTTCTGACTACAAAGTTTCGTGCTATCCAGGTAGAACTATTTTATGCGATATTTCTATTACTTTGCAGTATGGCAGTTTCGCAAATTTAACATCCTCACTGGGCGAACTAATGCAAGGATCTCAATGAACATATGTATTTATCCATTTTGAATTAAATTAAATAATTTTAAGACTCATACCTTCTGTCCGATATTGTGAGCCATCAGCGTCTCCTTAATTTTTGACGTTATGGTCTGCGTATCCAGGTCAGTAGTGAGTGCTGCCATCTCGTATACGGAGGGCTGATTGTACCCACGGCCGATGTTGGGGGGCTTTCGGCTATGCATTGTCGTCGGTGGAGTATTGGTAGCGGGTGAGACAGTCAAAGACATGGGTAAATTGCTGGTGTCGATGGTTCTTGGCGGATGACTGTGAGGCGAGTAGAGGGCATTGCTTTGCACAAGCTGGCGAGTGTCCGGCGTTCTCAGGCTGTTCTCCATGGGCCTAGGACTCATCTTGTTCGATCCTGAAGCCGATAAAATGTTTGATTTAATCGTTAAGTCTGAAAGGAGTAAGCAGAAAAGAAAGGCTGATGTTTTATAAAGATTTTGATCCCATATTTTGTACCGTCTCAATCGAGTATCTACATATATATGAAACATACTCAGAGTTTTCATACTAAAAGAATATCTTCATTAGCTTTCAAGTTTCTGCTTAGTTATGAGTTATATATCTTCATTAGTTATGAGGATATTTTTAATTTTCAGTTTATAACAATGCAATAATTTTATATGCAGAAAATGCATGTACTCAACAAAATCAAATAGGTTAGGATAACATATCTTATAACTAAGTGAAGTTTCGTTGTTTAAAATAGAATACTGTTTCAATAAAACTCCAATGAAAATCTTGAAACAGAACAATTGCTAATTGAAATATTAAATAATTCTGAAACTATATTTAGCATAGTTAACATAAATTTAAATTTTGAAGATTACAATTTCAATTAACAGTACGGTTTCTTTTAAGAAGTACAATCTACAAAATAGTGCATTGGTTATATATGAGAATTTTTCACCCATATTTTTTATCATCGCCAATGTCAGCAAAGAAACATTTAATTTAACGATGCAATGACTTACTACATATAAAAATGCACTCAAAATATACACCTTTTTCATCGAAATATTCTTATAGTAAATATCGACAACTGATATGAGTTACAGAGATCTAAAAATTTTCATATAATGAAGCAAATAAAAAATTAAAATGGTTTTATAATTTTTTTAGAAACTGTGTCATGAAATTTATGAAATAATCAGCTTTAAGGAGCATGCAGGTTACATAATACAGCAACGAAATGATCGCATACCGAAAGTCATAATGCTTGAAGGATTTGTTGCACCCCCGAAGCTGCCTGTGCGCATGAGTTTCTCCGGTGCTATCTTGTATTGAGACGCAACCAACTTGTGGACAGCATTTTCGTCCTCGAGGAAGATCTTCATACGAATGAATGGCTCTCTGCCTTTCTGAGTCAACATATGCCAGGGCTTAGGACGTGCAAGAAGATCGGATACAGATCCCTGAGATAATCCAAGCACGCTTTCGCCGAAGAGACGTTGGCTTATGGAGTACTGGCTCAACTGTTCTTTTACCTGAGTGCAATAGAAAATTAAGGTGAGATTTGCAATATTTTGGATGTGTTTGTATATTTTCAAGTAGTTAAAGTTATATTTTTAGCTTATGTAAGGATTTTAACATGCATATGGTTCAGAATATGATGTTATTTTTAATTTTTACCAAGTAGAACGTACAACGTAAAATTTGTGAGGTGCTCAGAACTACTTAATTTCTTATTTAAAAAAATATATGTAATATCGCTGAATAAAGTATGATTTTAAAATAGAAGAGATAAACGCAAATGAAACTAAATATAACTGGATTAGATGTTTCTTCGCCGTCTGAAATGTTGAAAATCTGAACGACATTTTTTAATACATTAATATATTAAATGATCACAAACCAAGTGTCGCCCGTAGAGTTACACTCAAACCAGCAGCGAGCCAATGTGGGACGGCACAGCGTGCTATTCCTCGTTCGTACTAAGTTGGATCATAAACGAACCAGAGAAATCGGATCGGCAGAAGAATACATGGATAAGAGCGGAATAGAGTTCGATCCTTTTCTGCAAAGGGGAAAATTTCAATCGAGATTAAAACATCAGCATATCAAGTTCTATTCAGATGTTGATGTTTCAATCCGATTTCAAATTTCCCACCTCTTTGCAGAAAGGGGTCGAATTCGAATCCTATTCCACCCGAACATCGTACCATTCTTTGATCTTGTTCCTCTGGCTGAATTGCGAACCAAATTCTTAGTACAAACGAGGTATTAGGTCCCTCGCAAAAAGCAATTTTGCATTTGTCATAAAGATGTAGAGGCTCAGAAATGAAGTCTTGCACGAGTCCAGGGTTCAATCTGTTATGCCACCAAGTGTCAAACAACGTTTTTGAGAACAAAGTACGTGATATTGATTGTTTAAATTAGAAACATATGTTTATTCGAAACATCTGTATTATTAGAACTTTGTTTCTTTAAAGTCAAATATATGTTTTAAGTAGTCTAGCACTTAAGATTTTTTTTTACTGATAATAAATTTTAACTCTTAAAGCACATAACTTACCTTCTTAACTATATCTTCTGTATTAACATTGTTATACTGGTCAAACTGCTGCTGCGTGATGGGTGGTAAAACTGCTTTCGCAGGACGCTGAGGTGGATTCGGCAATGAAGGTAGAGATGATTGTGACAATAATGAATTGGTGATTGACTGCATTCTTTGCAAGGGCGATGCTGATGTTGCTAAATCGTCTGGACCACTCGGAGTCGTGCCAGGACTTGACGTCTTAGAATCCGATAGAGGTAAAAGTGCAGGTGGGGCCGGAGAAGAACTGTGCATATTGTACGAAGAAGCTGCAGGAGTTGATGAAGACTTCGAGTTTATGGAAGAAGAAATGCTGGGTTCTGTTTTGGGCCTGACGAGCGAGAAGGCACTTCCATGGTGTCGCATCTCTGGTTCATCTCGCCCTGAAGAACCTGACTTTGATTCGGACCGTGATCTATTGTTCATTGTAGCATCTACAGGAGATTCCTGGTGAGACTGACTCATGTTGCTGTTATTATTATTGTTATTAAGAACTGAGTTGTTGCTATTATGATGATGCGAAAGACCGTAGGAGCTGCCATTGGTTGCGAATGGATTAAAAGAGTTCTGATGGTGATTTGGCGGCATGAGATGAGATAACCGTGTGAGTTCTTGGTGATATATTGTTAAAGCCTGTCTAATTTCTTCTTGAGTTCGTTCAAACTGATCTCGAGGCGTCCTAAACCCTTCCTCGACCCTCTGTCCTATAAGCTTGGCAAGTTCTTCTTGGTAGATCCTTGCCACCATCTCTTGAGGTATGTCATCATTCTCGTACTTGCGTGACCTTCTGAATGACTTGTCGTGTGAGGCATCTCTGGAATTATGATTTGATTTCATTTCACTAATGTCGCGAATATCGTCACAACTGTCGGTGGATCTGTTGTCTCCGCTGTTCCCGTTGGGCATAGATGGTGAACATTTTTGCTCCTGCTGTTGTTTCATAGCCATTTGGGCCTCATTCAGGATTTGTGCAATTCTCTCCTCCGCGCCTTGATCTTCAGCTTTGTAAGCAGAAAGTCCTCCAACTCCGCTACTCCCAATGCAGTCTTTGCCTGGTGGAGAAGAAAGAAGGGTTGATCTTCTTTCAGCCACTGAAATCATTAAATATTTCAATGGAATTTACAGAAAGTTTAAAGCTAATTCAAAAACATGGAAGAAAAGTGTTAACTGTGCATGGGGGGATTTCTTTCCTTTGCAATGATATTTTATTTTTCAGATGAAGGAATTCTATATATATTATACAATAGCTGGACTCCTTATGTAAGTAAGGATCATAGTTCCGGGGA
Source organism: Amaurobius ferox (assembly GCA_951213105.1). Classification (NCBI taxonomy): domain Eukaryota; kingdom Metazoa; phylum Arthropoda; class Arachnida; order Araneae; family Amaurobiidae; genus Amaurobius; species Amaurobius ferox. The sequence continues at coordinate 87,973,642 of OX578137.1, forward strand.
TCAAAAGGGAGTTACAGAGTAAATGCCGGTTCTCCTCGAACACATTTCTAAAAAAAAAGTGACGAAGGTAAGGAAGTCCCACTACTGTGCTGGTACTCGTGCTTAACATTTTATAAAGAAGGGGGGTGGGGGGTATCAAAGCAGGGTCTAGATGTGGTTATACGTCTAAGTGAGGATGGCTTTAGTGGAATCTTTTTAAAACTGGGTCGCATTGAGTTTCTTGCTATGAATTGCGTTTCATGCACGAAACTCTGGCATGCCTAGCTAGAAAGTTTCTAAGTTTCTAAACTGAGTGAGCAGAGGTTGATTACAACGAACTCGTTGATTACAACATGATTCAGTGGTCAGGGTCGTAGCCCCTTGGTCCGATGTTCATTATTCGTTATGAAATGTTTGTAATTTGAAATTTAAGTTTTGTGCAAATATTTCGTTATGGGGAAAATAACATAGAATAATTTAATTTTGTTTTTCCTATTTTCATAACGCCGTCCTTAATTGAATTATAATATGAAAATATTAAAATATTTAAAAAAATAATGCAACTTACAATGATTTTTTTATATATCTTAAGCCAAGTTATGAAATATGTTAGACGATTTCGCCAATAGTGAATACTTTTCCAAGCACTTTCAATAATGGAAGGTATAAGCAAAGTGGATAAAAAGGATGCAATTTTTAAAATGCTATACAGAGGATTTCTAAACTGTGGCGATACAGTGTCATGCCTATTATCTGGCAAATTCCGGATTATTCTGGATTTTAGAATTTTTCAGATCTGTCCCAACATGGATTACTTTCCTAGCCTCTAATGACAAATGGAAATGAAATTAACTTGCACGCTGCAGCATATGGATCTACATGTGATATTGTACAGTTGGATATAAAAAAAATTACATAGTCATTTTGTAAAAACAATGTCAGAAAAAATCAATTGTGATTTAGAGCTTTATTTTACAACCGAACAGATTTACAGCTACTTTAAAATTTTCTCTTGGTTTCGAAGTATCAAATTTTTTTAGAAAATATTCATTTTCCAAATTACGAAGGCCGATCTCTATAAAGCTGGATAAAATATCCGATATTGTGCTGTGTAACGTTCTATAAGCAATTACAAAATCTCAGTTTGTTTAAATATAATAACATGGAAAGCGTGTTTAGCGTTAAAAATAATAAATACAGAGGGTGTTCACACATTTTTGTAACAATTTTGACTTTCTCCATGAATTAAATTTATATTAAAAAAACCCTGACTGGCATCAAGTCGGAATAGGGTTTAATTATCGTCTGCATCATTAAAAATATTCTTTGCTTTAAAATGTCGCTAGAAAATGGAATGAAGGCTATATATTTGCACTTTCCAAAGAGAAATACTGTTATTAAATTATAATACTCTTATTCGATTCCTTAAAAAGATGTGAAAAGCATGGTTTTAATATTTCTACACAAGCAAATTAAGTGACACAATTAATAAAAAAGAAAAGAAACGTCAAAGTTTACATTTGACTGGGAAAAAGGTAAAAAATGCATACCCAACAAAGGTTGTTTCAGAAAAAACAAGGAAAGTATTACTAAAGGTTATTGTTGGATTCTCTTATACCGGAAAACTTAAAATAAGGAAAGTAGAAAAAGATGTCAAAATTAACTCGGATTACTATCTTAAATATGTTTTAACACCTGTTTTCAAAAGAGATATTCCATCACTTTACTCAAACAATTTTAAGTTTTATCAGGATAAGGCTAACAGCTGTGCCTCTAAATCCACTGCTAAATTTTTTGAAAAAATGAGAAATGAAACCGGAATTGAGGCAATTCCATTTAAATGCATCCCATCCAAGTCCCCCGACCTGTCTCCTATGGATTACTGTGCATTTGGACTTTTAAAACAAGCTCTTTATAAGCGGCATCTCAAAACATTGGATGGATTCTGGAAGTTTGTGGTGAAAGAGTGGTACAAAATCAACCTTGATATTTTAAGAAAAGCTCTTTTATCTTGGAAATCAAGATGTAATATGATAGTTCAACAAAAGGACTATCAGAACATATTACAAAATAAAATTCTTATCTTTGTTTATATATATATATATATTTTCAAAATCGTTACAAAAATGTGTGAACAAACACCCTCTGTAGATGTATATTATGAAACTATTTAGTGATATATAGATTCTTACATCTTTACAGAAAAATATATGTTATTAGAGTAAATATTTTATGACTTTAAACATTAGTTATAGTATAAAGACAGCTAACAAATCGAAATTGCGCACATTTATAATAATAAAAGTTAAGAAACAATGTGTATACGAAGGTACGTTTAAACCTCTTTATTATTTGAGATTTTATACGAACTTGGCTTCAATCAATCTTAAAACAAACATTAATGGTACAGATAATTAGATATAGTGCAGAATGATATCGGTGTTTATAAAATCCCATTGAGTAAATTCTTCGAGGTTTACGTCCACATGCCCCCCCCCCCCATACGCGCACACGCATACGTGCACATATACATACATGGGGGGGGGGAGGCAATTTAAATTTGAGAAAGAGAAATTACCTCTTCTGGGTACTAGTGACTTCAGTATTCCTATACAGTGGTCATCGGAAGCCCATGCGTGCATTTTTCTGTAGGAGTCCCTTCCCTTCTCGGTCAACTTGTCCCATGGCTTTGGCTTGGACAGCAACTCACTCACTGTTCCTTGGGAAAGCCCAAGTACAAATTTGGCAAAAAGTCTTTGTCCTATGTTATGCACACTGAGCAATTCCCTGACGCACCGGGATATGTTCAACGTGTTGAGTGTCTCATTGGCATACTTGTCGATGTTGTGCCTCAAACAGTCTTGGAGTTTACCCAGGGAAGAATTGACCGGAGAGCTGGGAGGGATGTGATTGTTGGTGGTGGGGGAAGAACGTTCCGAAGACGTTAGGTTGACAGCTGATGGGGATTCTGCAGGGGCGGGCGGTGATGGTTTCCTGTCTTCATGAGAGTTACTGTTGATGATGGATGTCGATGAATAACTTTCGGTGATACCCTTGGAGACGGGGGATGAAGGGCGACTACAGATTTCTTCTTTCGGTACGTTTTGAGAGAAATTCGTCACCATATCTTGGCCCAGCGTCGTGTTGAAGCTGTCGACACTCTGTAAGGAGTAATTCTGAGAGACGCCTGGAAGAAAAGCGGAAACTTAGATTGTGTACGTCTTCAGTAACCAACAAAATATTATGATAACAGACAACGGCAAAGATAAAAAAATAAATACTCCAAGCGGTAAACAGTATTTTCCCCTTAAGGTGTTCGGGAAATGTCAGAATTTTTCAATGTAAATAATAACATATTTTTCTCAAAAGTATTTCAATTTACTACGGAAATACTGAATAAAGATGCTATAAAAATGCACATATAAGCAAAGAAAATACACTCTCGACTGAATCCAAACGAGAAAAACTTATTTTTTCAGTAGAAAAGACGAAGCTTCATGTCTAAATAAAGCTTAGGCAGGTCGTTTTTTTAACATAGGTTTTCAACATTTTTTTACGTGCTGTTTGCTTCTATTTATCTACTGATGCAACGTTTAAACTTATATTTGTGCATTCTTTTAGTTTCTTCAATATTTTGAAACTTAACTCCTCGTGGAATTTTTTCTTCTTTAAACTGTTGAGTCACTTTTAAAATGAAGCTAAATGAAATGTAGATACACACAAAGTGCTTAGAAGAAGGCACTTACCATTGTCTTCAGATTTGATGAGCTTGAGAGGTGTATTTTCTGAACTCTTCTGGCGTTCTTTCGTAATGTCGGGTGGTTTGTCACTTTGGTTTTTATTTTCATCGATACTCTCCCACGGCCTAGAACTGCTGTAGTCCACAGACTTCATAATGCTGCAAATGGTAATAAGCATGTTAAGATGGATTTGCGTTAAAATGGATTGAATTATAATATTTGGGTGGATTTGGCATGTTGAGATATAAGGTTTGTTCCCCTGTTATGAGGGAGAAGTTCGAAGTAGAAGTGATTGTTCGTAGAGGGTCATAATACCATTTAAACTCTAGGTCCAGGTTAAATGTGCTCAGATATTTAAATATTTACATATTTTGGTAGTAGTAATAGTAGTGTTCAATATGCAAGTTCGATACTTATTATATTAGTAATTAATACAGCAATTGAACTTTAATTCTAGTAATTTCTGGGCTATAAAGGTTATTAAAATAAATATTTTATTGTTTTGAAATAATTATACAGAAAAGCTGCTCTATGTTCGCAGTAAGAATAAATGTACGCTTTGCGGAAATATATAATTAGACGTGAATTAATGTATTAAAATATTTAATGGTTAATTTAGTTGGTACAAAAAAGTTCGGTTTAACTATTCTCGACTCACTTATGAAATTATTTTAGGCATTTATAAATCAAAATGCTGAAATCACCAAGTACTGTAATTACTTCTATTTATACAACAGTATAAGAATTCCCCAAATTCAAATAAATTGCTCTCTCAATTACCCTCACGGACGTAACAATCAGTTGCAGCCAACAGAAAAGACTATGAATTTTATCACCTTAAATCACAAACAGCTCTAAATAAGGTGAAACCTCTATGAACTCGGTGTTAAACAGCTTTAGCGTACTATTGTATTTTATCAAAAAGGCAGGGGGGGGGGGGGGGTGAAATATTTAGGTTAGAAAATTTACCTCAGTTCTTTCTTAATTTCGTCGTAGTCTTGCTGCCTGACCAATTTTTCACCCAGTTCAACGATCATTTTGTCCTTTTCGTTGACCAGTTCTTCGAGTTGAGCAATCTAGGGCGAGACAAACAAAGGATGAGGATCTGAAAAAAAGAACAGTCGCCGAAAACGTTCCATCATGGGACATTTCTAAATGTGTTATCAACCCCGGAGCAGACGATCTTCAGGCAAAGTTCATGAGGGTCACACTATTAAAATATTTTGAAAATTATTTTTCCGGTCGAAAAGCTGCGTTTTCCGAGCACGATCTTTAGTACCATAACGTGTTGTGGAGGGCAAGAGCGAGGTTCGCCGGGGTTAATTATTAATTTGAGAAGAATCTCACACTTTGCAGAAAATTATAGCCTGGAATATGAAAGCGTAATACGAAATAATTATGATCAATTTAAGTTGGGATTGTGTGATAGATGGGGAATGAAATATAAGCATGTTTTGAAAGCTAGGGTGGATTAGTTGGGCAATCAGAATAAAATGCAAACTGATGCATGTGAAAATTCAATCAGAAAAGCATGTAAATTTCATATTTATTTGCAGGGAGGGATGTTTGTTTGAATGGCAGAAAATCGTGAGAAGGGTATATATTATGCTGTGGGGTATATATTATGCTGTGCATTTTCCTTCCCGGAAAATGTTCCGCTGCCAACTCAAAGTCACAAGACTTAAAATGCTAAGGAACTGTAGATTTCATATTTATAGTCTGATATTCATATACATTGGGGATATTTCACATAACAGTTTATTAATTTTGAATAACAATACTGCGTCTTAAATATAGAAACGTTATTAGGCACTTCATACAAGGTTGTAAAAAGGTAGCAAACGGTTACAAAAGCAACATAAAGCCTTTTTTATCCGTATGATTGAGTCAGAGCGCTTTTAAATAGGTTGATACCTTTTTATCAACCTTGTATGGACAAATATTTTATTTTTCAGATTCATTTAGACATCTATTCGGAGCTTGATTTTATAAACAATACTGCGATTAGAAAACATCTGTATAATTATTGTCTTCTAACGTATTTTAGTATTTAAAGATCCTCTAGAAGCTCCAGGTGACTTAGATCTTTTTATACTTGTAGTGTTCACGAGACAGAATCAAACGGAGTCAATTTTCGAATAAGATGATTATTTTCGACGCTAAGTGCCATATATCGTTAAACAAAATAAAATTTAATTATATAAAAATACTTAATTTTTAAGTTTTCCTGTTTTTAACAGGCTGAAATACTAGTTACAAAAATAAAACTTCTGCTTGTGAGAATAACACTTTCAACACTTCCTTAAAGAAAGCAGGCGCATGAAAATTTGGTGATAATTTTTTCCAGGGAGTTTTGATCCCTCTTCATCAGGTCAAAACAGTGTTTTTCTTAACAGTGGCTAAGTAAGGCCTGTTGACAGTTCTTACTTAGCGGTTGTTAAGAAAAGACACTGTTTTGATCTGATGAAGAGGGATCAAAACTCCCTTGAAAAAATTGCTGTCACCTAATTTTCATACGCCTCCTTTCTTTAAGGAAGTATTGAATGTGTTATTAAATACTAGTGTAGGAATAAATTTCAGAATGAAAAGATTAAATTTTGTTTCTCTTTTAACTAAATTTCCTGTGTTCATAACTATTTCTTAGAAACATTTTAAGAGATTCAAAAATATTGCAAAATAAAATCAGTCTGGTTAAAAAAATAAAAAAAATAACGAAGTGTGTTACTTAAAGGCGAACTTGCAAAATCAACAATTATCGTATTTTCCCAACAGCGGTATACAAAAGAAAAATTCTGAATCTACGGTAGCCTTCGCTTTAATGGGTAGTCGTCTACGTCAATTAAATCTAAAAGATGAGTATCATGCGTCCGACTGAAAATTGAACCCTTCTGAACTTTGACATGTGACCTTCAGTTACATATACATACACTCCCACTCAACCACTTAAGGTGTTCAAGTGTTAGCCTTTGGGAGTGTCTACGTACAAAGATGTTCTTAATGAGCTTTCTAACTTACTATCTAAAAAATATGAATGAAATTTTAAGAGAACGTGTACTGTTCTTTAATACAAAAAATAAATGTATAAATATGTATTATAAGTTTTGAATTACTTTCTTTGTGTTTGAATTTAATAAACATGAACGTATAGTTAAACGAATATAAATAAGACTACCTCTGTCTTGAGAATTACAGAAGTAAGCACTAAAATGATGATTCATTAGTACATTAAAGCAGCTAATATAGTAAACAACGTAAGGCAAAATGTATGCATTGGTAAATAACTACATATCTTACGATCGGAACAGATGAGTAACGCAAACTGAAAAATAATTTCTAAAAAAAAAAAAAAAAAAAAACTGTGCTTAAACGGAGATTGTAGAAAAAAATTACAGGGTTTATTTGTTACACTGTAAAGCATTCTGCAATCTTTGCTCATTTTTTTCAGCTACTTTGTTGCTAATTTCGGCGAACTGATAAGAAAAGCCACAATTACAGGCGTTCATGAAAATGCTAGCTTCATTTTTGAAATATTCAGCTAATTATCGTCTGCCAAAGTGTTATTTTTGTATGTATATATATATATATATATATATATATATATATATATATATATATATATATATATATATAATAACTATCAAGACCCTTACTCCTCATTAGGGACAGCTGATTCTCCTAGAACTTTCAGTAATATGCTTGTAAATGTCTTACAGTGTATATTTGGTTAACTATTGGATAGTTTATTTCCCTATATACACATCTTTTGCATGAGTTTAAATATTTTCTTACTTTCGAGGCACTTGTCTCTTGGAGAGTTTTCAGAATAATTTGCAACCTTTGAATATCATCCACTAACTGGGATATCTGAAAGAGAAATGCGATGACATAAATTTTACTTCAAAAATACAAACTTTGCTGTTTTATTGTTTAATATAAAATATTGATCAACGAAAAAATCTAAAAAGCACAGAATAAACTCTCACTCCAACTATAAAGTTTTCGTTCCTGCATAAATCTTAATAGTATAAAATTATGTCTATTAAGTCTCTATAAATAGAATAATGTAATAAATGAATAAATATGTCATCGAAGAAATGTTAATTTCATATTTATTTATGAGTTACATCACATGGGATATTTATTAGTTTCGGTTACTGAGTTGGTATGAAATATCTATTATCTAATTAAAGTCATGCATCGGTACTCAGAGAGAAATGCAAATAGGATATGTACTAACATCAAGGCGTTACTTATGAAATTACATTCTAAATTCTATAAGGCTTTGCTACTCTCAACCCCCAGATAAGCGATTTTCATTAATCAATGACAACACTTTTGTGGTATTTTTCAGCTTATGATAGCTACAAATATGAAAATGTTACTAATATGTATATCTCTTTCTAAAGATGCAGAATTTGTTGCGATGATTGTCTAGCGTACGCAACACTTAGATTAACGTGTTCAAATTTTGCATTTTTAGAATATTTTAACTTCAATAATTAATCAATAATAATTATATTGGATCAATAAAATGCATTTTTGTTTTAAGTATATTTTAACCGCAGAACAATCTTGGTGCAAATCGAGAAGACCTGAGCAAAGAGAATCAAGCGAATATAAATTGCGATTTAAAGTTCATTGTCGCAATTAAATGGCTAATTAAAGCAGAAAACTACCACGTCAGGTAGAATATTAATATTCTAAGGCGAGACCCGAGAAATATAGCTAGTATACCAACAAATAAATAAATAAAACGTTCACTTTGGGAAAGCCATGACCTTGTCGCATCGCTCCTTCGAAATCCTAAATATATTAACCGCACAGAATACAAATTTTAAATCACGGAATGAACATTGGAGACAGCATTTAATTACTTCATCGTTTTCTTGGAAACTCTTGGTTACAATGAAGTCAATTGTTTTTGGTTTATGGATAGTGGCTGTTTTTGACGCCTGGGAATGATCATGCTGTGACCCCATCAGTTAAAAATGAATTACGTTGTAGGTACACGGTAGCTTCTAAGTATCGCATATCAGTCACTGCAGGACAGGGGATTCACCGAAACTTGTTTTACATCTTAGCGAACTCGCAGAAATACGTGCTGCGCAACAAATTTCCAAAGAGGAAAGTAGATAAATTGAAGAGTTTGTGGATTGATTGTTTGAATTTCAACTTGAACTTAAGCCCTCTAAAAGACATGCGTTACTAAAAAGTTCAAAGTAGATAATATAGAGTCCAGGTTACAAAGATTTATTTATTTGTTAATTTTAGTGATATTGATACAAACGGCATTCAATGATACACATTGTTCTCAATTTTAAAAGGTTACCAAGAAAGAAGAAGGTTTGAGTTTCTCGATTGTCACATAGCAAACTAAGCATGAAAGAATATATATTTTTCAAAGCTGTCGAGTTTAAAAGGGAAAAAAGTTAGGGTCATATCTAAACAAATACCAGCATTAAACTTTTAGAACAACTTTAAACTTGCTTGCACCTATAAATTTTAAAAGTAAGTAAATTTTACTGATATTTTAATGAATATTTCCGTCACTAGTCATCAATCATTAGACGGGTGATTGATTGAGGATTCCTGTTATTAATCATTAGATTTTAATTAGATTCAACCATTAGATTATAATTAGATTCAATCATTGGATTATAATTAGATTCAATCATTAGATTATAATGCTTCAGTCATGATACAACAAGATGAATTAATGCATTGTTGTTAAAATATCGTAGAAAAATTTATACCTACTCATAAATATGAAATAGTTTTAAACACATTCAGTTAAAAAAGTACACGACGATAAAAAAAGTTTTATGTTAAAGTTTTTTGCACTTTTGTTCTGTTACAAGTTTTTTACACTATAAAGCAGTAGGGAAAACGTAAATTATTTCTTTGTGTGTGTCTATTGAATTTTTCGGAAGTATATAACATAAAATTTTACCGAAGTACATATGTTTAAAATTTGCTTGAAGCTTGGATGGCAATGCAATCAATTAATTTGGCTGCTATATGAATTGTCTAATTTAGATTAAGATATTTTGTGAGAATTCCGGACTATATTTCGGAAAAATTATTATAACTTTCAGCTGATGATAAATTTGCGAACATTACACCAGGAAATCAGCGCATATTTTCTGGATGCGCAACTGACAAGAACCATCTAGTCCACGATTACGCAGATTTGAGCTTAAGCAAATGGAAAAATCTGATTAAAGACCCGAGAAAACTCGCAAAGATTCAGGGACATCTTCAAGACAAGTAACGGATTGGCAAAGAAACACTTGCGTTGTGTTGACGCTGCAAGAAATATGCCTAAATATTTTTCGAGACAGGGCATTTCAATCTTAGCGCCCTTAAATTGAACTTTAGGACGCATGCCACTGCGTTTAAGTACATGGGCGGAGTGGCATAATAAACAGATAGCCGCAGTTTAGCAACAGATAGCCGCAGTTTAGCAACAGATAGCCGCAGTTTAGCAACAAATTGCCAACCGTGAATGCATTTCGCGATTGTTTTTCTCCCCAATCCCCAGGTTTATTAAAAGAATGCCCTCCCCCGCTCTACCCCCAGGTCTTTTGAGTTTTACAAATCCGTCCAAATAGCGCTTCTCTGCCGTGAGCGAATTATGAAGATAAGCGCCCCCCTCCCATTGCAAAAGGAAAACGCGCCCCCCTTTTTAATAGATGACAGCCAGCCGAAGAATTCCCATTGTAATCTGTGGGCCGCATACACACCTAGTGCGGAGTTTAAAGTTTTAATGCAAATTCTTTGGCTACACTAAAGCCGGAATCCGAAATTGCCTAATATAGTTTATCACTTTCAAAAAGAAAATGCACTCCGGAATTTTCTCTCCGACGGTTCTTTGCCTTTTAAAAGGTACCCGGCGCAAAAATGCACTCAGCCGACCCCCCCTCCCCCTTTCTTTCCGTGACTTTGTGCATGATTCAAACAAATCACTGTGTACCGTTTTGATAGCGGTTTGTGCTCGCCAGTAATGAACAGAAAAGAAACTCTTTTAAGCATATCTTGCCGGAGATTGGGATGCTTTTTCAGAGTGACGCGATGGAGGGGGGGAGAGATCACACACGACGACGACGCTTTCCCGAACCTCGATATTCGCAATAAATGGTTAATTCGTGGCGCTGCAGCGTACTTCGAGGGCTTTTGATGAACAGTTAATAGCTGCGACTTTCATTACGATTCGACGGAACGGGAAAAGCCGTAAAACTTTTAAAGGGGGGTTGTTATTTCTTACACGCTTTAACACGGCAACAATACCCCAATACTTATTCTTTATTGTTATATCTTGCATATTTCACGCTGCACGTCTCCGAGAAGCTATTGGTTCTGCCGGGGGGGAGGAATAATAAAAATTTATGAATGAAAATTTGTGAAGTACGACACTTAAAAGGGAGGAAGCTTTTATTTTAATAAATTTATTGCTGGAGATAAATATGGAGAACCTTTTAACAGGTCATAGCTTCACTGATTTCAAGGATTAGTCATATATCTGCTTGGAAAACTAATGGTTAAAATAGAAGTTAAGAGTAGAATATGCTTATTAATACGCTAGACTTTTAAAACTGTAGAATCAATAAACACTCACTATATAACTAAAATACCATGCATACATTAGAATTATAAATTTCATAACACTTTTATTATATAAAAATAAGTGCATGGTAATTGTAGTAATTGTACATATTACTATTCTTCATTCACCTTCGAATAAATGGATTTATAAATTTGCCAAAATATTTCATGCGTGAAATAAATCAGTTTCAAAACTAAAGTGATATAGAAAAGCTTGATTTAATGGGACTTTTCAGATTTTGAAGCATTTTTTTACATATCAAGGGATTGCTCTTTAAGATAAAGACATTGAGTGATTATTTCTAATGGAAGCTATGCAATCAAGGTGATTTTTCTTTCGCAGATTTTGTACAGGATATGCCACTATCATTTTAAAGCCAGATAACGAAAATTCCAACACATTCGATTTCAAAAGTTCTAAGACGTAAACCATTTAGCCATTACCGCCTCGTAAACCATTCAGGGGTAAGCTTCTCACAATTAGTGCTTAGTTTGCTAATTCCCGGTTTCAAGTAAACCTTCCGCTAAGTCCGTTGTGAAGAATTTGTGTCTCAACTGGAATCTGAACACGAATCTTCACCTGTTGACGCTCTATCCATTGAGCTTCTGGGACGATATCTTTTGTATAAGTGGACCCTACATAGTGGTTCACAATATTTTCCTGTTACGGTGCGATAAGTGTAAAAATATATTTCTGGTGATTCGATGTGCTTGTAGTTAACATTGACAAGTTGCATTTCTATACTTACAAATCATCGGCCATGGCACAAGAATTGGGAACCAACCAATGCTTTAAAGACTAACATATTGAACCTGAGATGAACTATATGAAATTTGGTTTTGAATGTGAATTCTTTCAAACCTAATGCAATAGCCTGCGAATGAAACTTTTTAGGGTTTGCTGTCTGGCATTGCACCTTTTATTTTCCTTTCAAAATGGGTCTTGTACTTCAGAAGAATTATTAATTAAAAATTTCTTTGATTAGAAAGCTTTGTTTTCTAAAGAAAAATTGACTTTTTCTTTTTCACCAAAGAAATCTTAATATCTGGGTAATGCACACGCAATAATTTTTTAATTAACCTTTCACTGAAAAGTGCATAACGGCTATAATTATGTATTTTTAATTAAAAATTCTTATTACTAGTAATGGTAAACTGTTTCTTCATTACGAAAAATAATTGATCCCGTACTTGTTATAATGCATTCATTCACAGTGTATATAAGTTTGTTAAACTAATGGGCTTCTCACCCCGATCACTCCCTAATCCTCGCTGTGAACAAATTGAAATACAACGCATCTTTACATTCTTACCATATTTGTCTAAAACAGGTTAATCTTAACTGAAATAAAACAATTCATTAGTAAAACAACATAAACCAGAAATACAAAGGGTATAAATTGGTTTTAGAGATAAACGAGATAGAACATGAAAATCGTATAATAATGAGTGTATCTTACATTGTAGGGATTTATGAAAAATACATATAGCCCAGATTAACTTTTTAATTCCTAGGCATAATTATTTTTATAATTCAATGATTTATTTTAACGAGGTATTGCATTTGTTTGCTGACTGTTATTCAAAATTGGATTATTGGGTATTTTATCATTTATCAACTTGTAAAAAGACGTGAAAGAAATATGACAAAATGAGTTGCCACCAAAATACGGGATGCAACAAACATAAAACTCCCATAAAACGCTCAACTTGTTGGACATTTTTAAGTACCATCCATAACTAAAAGTTACATCCATAGTAATATATAAAGCCCGGAAATAGGGGTAAAATACCTTAAAATACTTTTTTTTTTCCTTTTTGTCTCATATTTGAAGAAACTGCCTTTTATGTTTTTATGCCTTCTTTTTTTTGCTTATATTGGCCTCAATTTATATTTCATATTGACATTCCTTTTTATTTTTCTAAAGAAAAAAGTGCAGTTGAACTGTGCAACATAAACATTCGCAAGGAAGATGGAATTTTCTTCGAATGAGTTGCTCTCTCTCGCATTGTTAACAATTTATTTGAGGAAGAAACCAGCTCAAAATGAATTGTTAAACAAATACTAGCCACAGATTCTATTCCTTACGATTTAACTTTTATCCTAGCATACGTTTTAAAGTTGCTGATATTATTAATTTTTTTGATAAAACAAAAACAAAATCTTTGTGAATTTCGTGAAATTATGAAATGACGTAGTTAGTGAAATTGAATATATTCTCTAACGACAGGGTCACATTATAGACGAGACACGTCGTCTTGAGATTTTCATTCAAGCGATGTCACCCGTCTATGGTGCGAGTTCTTTTAGCAAATAAAAATTTTCGTTTAGCAAATAATGGCTTCGAAAAAAAAAATCGCTAAAATACTTTGATACTGATAATTCAGCTTTTAATGAAACAATTCTTACAAATTATCATAAATTTTGAATGTGCTAATGTCACCTCTGTTGAAGACGAACGATCATTTTCGAATCTAGCTAATGCATTCTAAAATACTATGGCAGAAAGCAAAGTTCAACTTTCTACAATTTAAAAAAAAATCATTTATTAATTACTTGCAATCGCGAAAATAAACAAGTAATTAGCTAAATATCTCTATATAACTTGAATCTTTTCAAATACTATATGAACATCAAAAATGCTTATTTAAAAAAATGCTTATTGTAAATGCCGATTCTGATATTTTATTTTGCTTATTCGCATGCCTATTTTAGCATCTTTTACTGCCTAAACTTATGGGTATTGAATATATATAATGCAACTGAATTTCACAATTTTACCCTTAATAGTTTAGGAGATATAACTATTTACGGTATTCTCATCCGGGAAATTATTTTTCATATACAGAGATTATATAATTCGTGGTACGTGTGTTAATTCGTTGCATATTTATGATAACTGTAGGTTTTACAAGCGCGAGTTCCTTTCTGAGAAATATGTAAAATTAGAAACAGGCAAAGTTCAGAAAAAGCTCACCACTATTAATTTATTATTTTTATGTATTTATTGCTTGCTCTGTGCAAAAGTTAAATGAATGTTAACGATAATATTCATTTACGTATGATCTTCATGACTTTAGTACATTGTAGAATTTTTTTTCCCAAAATAATTTTTCTACTCATTACCTTAGTTTATCCGTCATCGGTTCTGAATCTTTTAAAAGTCATTGAATGTTATGGATTGCATGATATATCTAGATGTTAATGAAATAAATAAATGCATTTAAAAATAGATTTTAGAATTCCGAACTGCTTAAAATAAACTATAAACTGATGAAAATGCAATTTTAAAGAATATACAAATTGCTTCTTAGTTTCGTATATGCGATACTACTATATACGGTAGTCATTGAATGTTATTTATTGCATGAGATAACTAGAAGTTAATGAAATAAATAAATGTATTGAAAAATAGATTTTAGAATTCCAAACTGCTTAAAATAAACTATAAACTGATGAAAATGCAATTTTAAAGAATATACAAATTGCTTCTTAGTTTCGTATATGCGATACTACTATATACGATACTACTATATGCGGTACTACTATATACGATACTTTAAATAAGAAATTATATACGTAGGAAACTGTGTCTATGTTTTGTACGATATATTTCTTATAGAAATTTTAAATCCTTTTTTTTTAACAAGCTTTGATTGTTAAAGATTTTTTTTTTATTTTCAATTAAGACAGAATGAATATAGAGATGCGTTCGTTTGAATATAGCTAATACATGCATAAAATTATTAGTATATGCTACAACATAGATGAAGTCTACTCACTTAAGATTTAGAAATTTTCCCCAGCTTATTATATACATTTTAGATCAAAATATATACGAAACACCAAATAACAAAGCTAATACATAATTACCCATATCTGTTCATTACTTTTCTTTGATATTTTTAATATATTTTATTTTAAATTCTGTAAAAATTTAATTTACTCGTTACTACGTCTGTAGAACTATTAAATCACTCACTGAGAGGACATTAAATGCTTTAAAAGCAATAAATGTATTTACTATATAGGATGTTGGAAAGGCAAATACAGTTGGCAGAAAGATATACGTAGCAGAAACTACGCATTGTTGATGCTTATTTAACTGTAGGAAACTACAAAAAACTCTCTACACAAATGTACAAAAACACGATACATGGCTACTATTTTATTTTAACAAATCTTTAATATTGCTTAATTTAACTATTTTTCAACTTCACTATTAAAATCCATGTAATTAAATCTACATTTAGGATAATGGAATAATTCTTTTATATTGGTGAATATTTGTTATAGATTTTATATTTAAAATTCAAATACATTTAATGCCTATACTTCACCACTTTTATAACTAAGAATATTACTTTCTATCCTAAATGTAAGGGAAAATATGCGCATGCAAAATGCTCGACTAATTTTTACTCTATGTTAATTAAATGAAAAAATAGACGTTTGTGCTGAAATAAACATATTTCCATTCGATATAACAATAGTTATTATTATTTTTGAATAACATTTTAAATTTTTTTTTTAAATTTTGAAGAGTATCATGAAATGGTTGAAAAAATATATATATAATAGGCACATGATGAATTGTGAATAACAAATATCAACAAGCCAAGAAAGCTTTCCATTAAAATCTCTACAATACAATGAGAAAGCATGCAGTAAGACTTAAATACCATAAATCGTGAAATTGCATAAATATGAAATCGCGCCGTAAATGTATTTGCATTGAACGATCATTTAAAAGAGTAATTTCATGCATTGATACCTTAGAAAAGTATATTTACAATTTTAAATACTGTAACCAATTGTTATTCTTAATAGAAATTTCTGCAAATATGTGATGCAGTAAGACACTAACTTCCAAGAAAGTAAATGTATATATTTGCAGTTTTTAATTGTATCACCGCAACTCATATTTTATCTTTCAAATATTCAAATTGCATACAAATTAAACAATAAATTTATAGATTTCAAAATACAATACAATGTATCCATGCAAAAGAGAACTGTTAAAAACCCGGCAGGGAACTAAAGATATGCATTACTTTACAAAATTAAACTTTTCTAAAAGGTTTAACATCTTAAAATGAATAGCAATCTTACTTGAAAATTTTCTTTGTAAGAGTTCGTCTTATAACACAAAACACTCATTTTCGTGGATTGTTTATGAAATACACCAGATGAAATTCTGTAGATTGAAAAGATTTTCCTCTCCTAAAAGTACGTAATATATTTTTCTGCTGTTGTAACTTTCATTGATTTCATATAAAGAAGCATTCTAGAAGGGATCAATAACACACACACAATTTTCTAATACTTTAGCAAACTAAATCTCCAAACAAACTAGTTCTACTCTCCGAAACGTCAACTACTACTGCTTAGCATGTTTTGAATATCGCGCTTAAATTCGTCTATGTTCTGATGACGAATTTTCTCTACTTAAAGCAATTTCAAGTGGATTTATCACTAGTTTATCCACTTAAACTGAAAACTGTGCATCATGAGTGCACTTAAAATAAGCTTTAAGTCCAAAATCAAACTTTCTAACTAGCTTAAAGTTAGGGATGAAGATGAGCTCTTGCGTAAGATCCTATCGGGATGTCAAGTAGTTCCCTGCCAGTGCACTAGATGTCGCCAGGTGTCTTACCTCCTTCTCTTTGGCGGCCAGCTCCAGTTCGAGGGCAGACCGGGCCACAACGTCAACAGCCTGCTCCATGTCAGGAGCCTTCTGGATCTGATCAGCCAATTGGAGAGACTGTTTGGCGGCAGCCAGTTGATCTTTCAGATGATTCACTTCCTGCTCGGCTAGTGCTGCCCTCTATGGAAGAACCGATCAATTACAGTTTGAAATGATCTGCGCGCGCAATCGAATGGGAAGGCGCAAGCGGTATTTGCAAAAAATGATTTGAAGGGGGGTTTCGGTTTTTGGAAGAATGGAAGTAAAAGCGAGCAACAAAGATCGATGAGGAGGATGAGGTTTCGAATGTGCCCGCCCTTTTAAACTTTTTGTTTGGTTTCTTGTCACAAGTGACGCAACTTTGACAGGCTTGGGATTTTAATTGCGGATCGTTTTGATTATTGGATTTGGGAGGAAGGATGAAGAAAAGTTTCTCCGAAATCATACACAGAGAAAGTTTCGACATTTTTACTCCATCAGTAAAGCAATTTTATTTGGAAAGTTATATGATCCGTCGCAAAAGAATTTCTTGGTAGATCTAAATTTTTCAAAGTGTATTACATTATTTCGAAAAAAAAATGTGGTTTCTTTTTCAGGTACTAGTAAGATTTGATCTTTAAAACCGCATTCAAATGTTGAACAGAAAGCCGATGAAGGGTTTTAACAGTTTGCGATAAATTTTTTACATCCTTCCTTAGCGCTTTAAGAAAGCATCTGAAAATGTTCACTCATAGTTCAGCGGCATAATGTTATTAAAAGTCTGGCATTGTCAAAACATAAAATGAGAATAAATAAAAATCGCGAAGGATTAAAGTTAGTATCCTTACGCGAAAAATTATTTTTTTCATCCTTTTTTAATACCCACAAAGAGAAATTTTAAATTTAAATACTAAACATTATAAGGATATCTTTCTAAAAGGGGAATGTTCTAAAAAATTTTCCAAGCAAAAAGAACTAAAAATATCAGCAGACGATAGTTTTAACAAAACTTACTTTTGATTTAAAGATATTTACGTTTAGAATATAAATAAGTTTAACATAACATTTAATAATATGAAGTTGAATAACAAGTAACACATTACAACTAAATAACATTAAGTGAAATAAATTATCATAGGTTTTCATTAATAATAATAGTAATAATAAAATTGTGGAACAATTTTTTCTATTCCCTATGCAGTCAGAGAAATCAAATGCGCATTTTGCTTAAGTTGCAGAAAATTTGATATTACTCAAGAAAAGTTCCGCGTATACATAATAATTCATAAATAAACAAAGAAAATCCAGTTAGTATGCATTTTATTCAATTGTTATAGAATAGAAATATAAAATATGTTTTATTTACACAATGGTAACTTTCTTTTGGTACAAAACTTGTTGAAGTATGTAATCGCTGCATGCAAGCATAAACCCCCTCTATGCCTCATTGCCTGAAAATATAGTTTTCCTTTACAGAGCAGTAGGTGAAACAGAAGTTTATTTTCATTCGTGTTAGTTGCTTCTTGAAGTATAATAGTTCTCTTATGGTTAGGGGTAATAAGAACCATTTAGATAATTGGAAAAATCGTATAATATATTTTGCTGCTATTTACTCATGGAATAAGAGTTAGACCGATTAAGTCACCTACGTTAAATAAAATCTAATATGGATTTTTGACCAGCAAATTGAAATTTAGAATTGTTAACTCTGCCGTCACTACTTTCCTTGATATATTTGATAGTTTGTATGCTATCTATTTCTAATGAATATTTTACATCAAATTTTATTGGTAGTTGTATTTTTCATTGATTAATAATAATATAAAATTACATATATTTTTCAGTAATTTCACTGTTAAAAATCTGAATATTTATTAGTTTAATTAGTACATTATCACATTAAGATAATTAATAGCTATAATATTTAAATTATTTTAATAATTTGAATTAATATGCAGTACTGATATGCATAATTTTAACGTTATGATTTTTTAAAGTTCTTTGATTAGGAATTAATTTCCCATTAACATAATTAAAATCTATTTTTATTATTATACACAACTGTTTAAAAATAATATGAACAAGTATAATATTTTGCAATTTCGAATCTTTCCTATTTTTTTTCCTATTTGAAGTAATAGTTTTAAATTCTTGTTATCACATCTAAATAAAATATTAAATGTTTCATTTTCACGTTTAAATAATAAAATTTTAACTATATATAATTAAATATCTGAATACTTATTGGTCTGAAATTCTTGAGTTCTGAAAGTTTTAAATTTCTATTTATCAAATTTAACTCACAGATTCTATCGTTAATTCTCATATGTATATGCTACTAACTATAACAATGCAGTGAAGTAGTTTTAGTCTTTAGTTAGTTTAATCTTTTAATTATTATATCTTCTACGTTCACCAGTCTGTGGGACACGGAGTGTTACTATGGTGAGTCACAACATCAATCTCTAAGGGGACATATGCCGCATTTTTTAGCAATGTAATTGGAGACAGACACATCGACGGATAAGTTAATATCTAGTGCCCCACATTTATTTTTTTATCAATATTATAGATCAGGTTGAAAGTACTCATTCTTGGCTATCAAATATGTGACTGCTGGAAATATTTATGTTTAATGTCATGAAAGCGTTTATCTATAGACGTTTAGTACTCCGTTTTAAAAATGTATTGCAGTAATGAAGTATCACAGTAAAATTTTCTTTTAAAATAAAAACACGGTACATGATTATTATCAGAGAAACAATTTATATACGAAATATTTGGAGTGTAAGGCTCCACTCGATATTCTCGTATATTCAAATTCCACACTGTTAATCAGTTTTAGACTACTAAAAAATTATATAAAATAAAAGTTCTTTTTATTTAAAATATTCTATAAAATCCTAATTATTTTTTCACTTTGGCTATTTCACAGAGCTGTTACACCGTTGAACTGGATGCATTCTGCCGATTTGTTTCCCGCATCGAGTACACCTCTATTTGGATATAGATTTATTAAAGAATATCGATGTTAATGTCCTCTTAGGCTATTCTGTCGCCATTTTTCTGAGATTACCATTATTTCTCGCAGAAAATAATGCTATGAAAATCTTATATTTGGAACAATTCAACTTCTAATGATGAGAATCACTAGAAATTCTATCTATTTCTAGTATTTTACATAATGAATCAACACAAAAAATTCCATTGCGAGTTGTGCACTTTTTGCCATCAACGACTCAGACACATATACAGACATCCTTCTAAAAGTGTCTGAAGCGGCTTAACGAAGTCTTTAAATGTGCTTTCCCGCCAAAGTTCCCATTTAGAATATTTTTGAGAAAACAATACTTTTTCTACATGAACAAATGGCATCACAGGGAAAATTTACATAACCGTTTAAATTGCATTGCGTGAATAGTATGCAATGATGTATGTGTGCAATTTCGAACATATGTCCTAACAAAAATTTGCAGAAAGAATTACATAAAATTCTAATAGTTGTGACATATAAGAAATCATTTATACGTGATTTTACATTGGAAAACGATTGACAGCAGTTTTAAAATGTCGGAATAAGCTAGCTGTTCTTGAGATATTGCAAATTTTACTAATTATTATTAATAAATTTTACTACTTATTAAAAGAAGTCATGTAAATTTAAAAAGCATTAAAATTGATTGGGAGCGCATTTTTCACATGAATTTTAAACGACAAATTAAATCATTTTATACAGTCAGAACATGCTGTTAGAGGGAAAAATAATGATTTCTATTAATATTGCATATGGAATGTAGCCAAAGTTCTACATTTTACGAGACTGATCATATGTTCTTGACATTTCATTTTAGATTTTGTTAGTGAGTAAATAAGTGATTTTTTTCAGGTAATAAATTTTCCAAAATCGGCAAATATTAAACTGCGGGGTATTAATTGAATGCCAATAATTTTGTTTGTGCAATGAATTTTTTAACGTGGATATACAAGGGGGTCATAATCAGCCGCACAAAAAACCTACCAGTCGTTCCTGGAAAACCAACCCGAAAACGTGTTGTCGGTGTTTCGATTACATGTCACATTCCGGAGGTACATGCGCCGACAGCTTTCTTGGACGCGTTCGATTATTCGAAGGCCACAGATTTTCGAACGTTTTTAAATAAAAAAAATGACAACAAAACATGTACATTTATCATTTTATAAGTAATTTTCCTTAGAAATCGAATGACGCTCATTTTAGAACGACGTATGACCCGTATTTGAGACATAGCGTGTTTTTCGAATAATTTTATAAACATTAAATAACATTAATAAAAGTATTAAGTATTATTATACAAAAAAATCCATTAGCATCATCCTCGAGAATCTAGCACGTTCTTTTGACGAGAAAAGACACGTTTTGTATTTTTATGCCAATAAATTCGCCAACTGTCGCCAAAGTTAATATCCTATTAACTCGATTATGACCACCCTATAAGTAAAAGTATATGATGCTTTCTTGATTCATCAGAATTAATTCACCGTAGATAAAATCAGGTGGTGCCCACATAAGATTTTTTTTTATGCTGTACTAAACCAAGGGCGTTCTTTAATATAATTAATATGCAAGATAAATTACAAGTTTTTAATATAAACAAAACAATTTATATCAAATGATATCACGTGTAGGAAAAGAAGTTACGAGCAGCCAATATAAGATTTAGATTAATCAATGAAACATAAAAATATTCTGAGTTATATGTTTTCATAATTTCCAACCAATTAAACTTGAAAAAAAGAAAAATATAGCGTACCGGACTAAAGTTATTTTTAATCAGCAACTGTTTCACATTATAAGATATTAAAAGAATGTAGTAACTAATGCACGCTAGAAACGCTAATAACTTGCGTGCTGCGATACAAAATACTTCAGATTGTTCTAATGATTTTTTTATTAGCGTGAATTAAGTAAGTTATATTGCATACCGTGATAGAAAGTTTCGAAAACTTGATAGTCTACTCTCCTAGCATTAACGCTGAACGCAATATGCTAACTGCAAAATTTATTAATCTTCTGGAGACGCAAAAAATTTAAACATCAATACTTTTTAATTTCTCGTTCTATTTAGCTCAAAGATCACATTGCATGTTAAGACCATCATGTAACTAAATTAAATGATAAGGGAAAAGTCTCGATTTTTCATAAATATCTTAAATTTTCAAAGTTCGAGCTTAAAAAGTCAGAGTTGATGGTCATAGTTAATCAAAAGTCATAGTTAATCTAACAATTCTGAATGGGTGTATATAATTTCACGAAGCAGTTAGTACAGTGAATTAAATAAACGCCCTGAAATCTGCTGCAATAATAACACGATAAAATTAAAGCATACATACAAATATAAACTGATCTACCGGTTTCAATGGCACAAAATAACCTACTTCTTCGGGACAGACAAGAAGCGCAATCGGCAGCTGAGGTGGACATATGTAGTTGAAGGTAGGAGAAAAAAAATGTTGCCATAAAAAATGTAGTTGCCATAAAATATGTAGTTGAAGGTAGGAGAAAAAAAATGTTGCCATAAAATATGTAGTTGAAGGTAGGAGAAAAAAAATGTTGCCATAAAAAATGAAAGAAGAAAAAACCACAACGACAAGCAGGAAACAACAAATTGAAAAAACCCACAGAGGAAAGAAAGAATAGTTGAAAATAGGGCAGTAAGAGAACGGATAGCAGAGCGAATCGCTGTAAAACATTCTGCAACCTTTGCTTATCTTTTTCAGCTTTTGTTGATAATTTCGGCAAACTGATAAGAAAAGCCACAATTACAGGGGTTCATAAGAATTCCAGCTTCATTTCTGAAATATTCAGCTAATTATCGTCTGTCGAAACGTTATTTTTGCACATATATATATCTATGCAAAAATAATATATATATATATATATATATATATATATCATAATTATCAGGACCCTTACTCCCCATTAAGGGCAGCTGATTACCCTGAAACTTTCAGTAACATGCTTGCAAATGTTTTACAGTGGAAGCAACTGAAAAATGAGTAATCCTACTAAAACAGTAACGAAAGAAACATGAACTAGTTGTAAAGTAAAACATACAAATAAGAGAAAATAAGTAGAAAATATTGGAAACGAAGGCAGACCAATTAGAACAAACGGGAAAAAATAAAATTAAAATATGAAGGAATCAACTGGTTTCCCATGTTATATGAACTAACTTTATCAAATAAAATAACGGAAAACTAACTGAAATCCGGAGTGTCTTTGAAACCGGTAGACCAGTTAATATGTGCATGTACATGCTGTATTTGCGAAGTTTTGATTGTAAGGTTTACTCACAGGAAAGTTTGTCCGAGGAGAAGTTTGTTTAATGCGGAAATCTGAAAACACTGGAAAAAGTTTCCTGTAATTTTCAATTATAAATTTACATTAATATATATTGACGCGAAATCACGACCTGGTGTTAATTCGGGGCCCCCATACACTCACTACCAAACATATGTAAAACACAATACGTACAAAAAAAAAAAAAAGTTGTGGTGGTGGGTCAGGTCAGGATCATAGATAGCTTCCTTTTAATTTAATACATGTTAAATACTTCCAAACTCTTTATTTCAAAGTAATATATTACGACTTTAGAGAAGGATGTATAATATTTAAAATTATTAACATATTTTATAATTTAAAATAAAAAAATACCAGTTTTAAATTATTAAAAAAATATTTCAATTTAAATTTATTATCACATACAGATTTTGGGACCCCTTAAAATTTGGAGACTCGGAGTCGAGGCTCATGCTCTAATCGGGCTCTGAGCGAAATAGCTCTCTCTCTCTAACTCAACTCTGCTAAAATTTGCTTTATCTGGAAATGCATTTTGGACGGAAAGTTTTCGCATATACCCACCTTTATAATTTGCCATCATCGTGGTCCTTTAATTACCCAAGTGCAAAATAAGAGTCTGAATAATTCTATAAGCAGCATTTTATAAACAGCATTAGCGAACCTTAAATACTAAAAGTAAAACAGCCATCCCATGATAAGTTTTTAATGCCTATGATTTATGATAAATATGAAAACTGAAAAGTTAAGCATGCTTAATGATTCGGCACAGGATCGCTATCAATCCTGCGCCATTTAAATGCATTAAAAGATGCAGAGCAATGGGCATTAGTAACAATTTACTGCAAACACCTTTTAAAAGGTGCACTTTCCTTGAAAGTTTTAACTTTACTTTCAACTTTCTGTTGAATCCACTTGGAGGACTTCCAAATACTCTTTCTTCCCAACAACTTTGGTTGAGAAACTGATAGCAAAGATTCACGCATTATTTGCTGTACTGCGTTTAAAAGATCATATGTAACTGTTTTTATCTTACTCACACTGTGAATTCAATTTCCGAATTAAAGATTTTCGTAGAAATGCATGTTTTAAGAGTGCCTGAACACGCATGAAATACTTTTAGAGTTATGTCCGGGTCTGTTTGTGTTTGTAATAGTGACGTACTCACAGAGGATGAAAATGCACTTTCTGCTAACTTTCTCAAGCTAAACTTACAAATTACTGATATATAATGAATGACAGTTTTGAATAAAACTTCTATACCGTACACCTTCGGGTAGGTCGGATGATCTGGATCGAAAGAGAGAAAGCATAAATCTTCTATAAACATACAAAATATTGTTATTATTTTTTTAAGTATTTCGCAGAGTATTTTGAAGTATTTAAGATTCGCAGGTATCTTACGGCACTTTCAGTAGAACAAAATGAATAGGCTAGATCATATTTTTTTAATTATATATATTTACAAAAATATAAAACAAAAACATCTTAATTTTTTTTTTTTTTTTTAAATTGGCAACAGCTCAGCGAAACCGTCAAATTAAATGCAATTGGCATATTTGTATTAATGTAAACTATTCTAATAATATTCACATCCATAGTTCGAACTATTATTTTCCCCAGACTTAGTTCTACCGCCATTGTGCCGGGAATTATCATTGTTTCTTATAGGAAATAATGTTTAATCTTAAAATTCGAATAAGTTTAACGCTCTAATCATTCAACTGATTAAAATTTTGATCTAGTTCTAGTTTTCCTATATTGCATCCATATATAAAATTTCAAAGTGGTATGTGCATGAGTTCATGAGTTATCATGTTCACCACACCTTACAGATGTAAAAACACGCATACTTATATACATAAACATATCTTGCCAAAAGTGTTTGAAATGAGTTACGGAGATTTTTTAACGTGCTTATTCCTCACTATTTTAGATTAAAACATTTTCGGGAATACGATACTTACTGTGTACAACATGTATGAGGAAATAATAATAGTAGTAGTTTTATTTAATATACTTTGCTTTAAATTCGTGCGAGAATTTTTTTGGTGCATTAATCTGTAATGACTAATTCGTGTCAATTTAGTAATATATTTTTTAAATTTTTATATCAATTACTATTAATTAGGAATTGCCACGATTAATTATGGCTGATAATTGACAATTAATAACAGTTAGCGCTATTTAATAAATTATTTTGCACCATCATTGAAAAATTGTTGACTACTCTGTGAGTTTGAGATGAGGACTCAATAATAATAATACAGGAACGAAATTAACGTTTCACCTTGAAACATTTCATACGGATTCATCATGTATAAGACTAGAAATAAACATGTAGAATTTTTTTGTGCTTCATGTTTAAAATAAACTACATTTGAAATTCAAGATTTTATATTATATATATATATATATATATATTTCATTGTATTCTGTAGGCTTAAAAATATTTTTAAGATAGTGTATTATGAGTTACTTCTTCCATTTTACCATTGGATTTACTATTTTAATATTTTATATATATATATATATATATATATATATATAGTTTAGAATTCGCAATATATATTTAAATTTTATCTATTAACACTTATCATATGTCATGCAATTCATTCATAGGCTTTGCAGATGCATTTCGAAAGAAACTTCAAAAGTGGCTTTAAAAATGAAGTAATAGTTGAAAACTCCTATAATGAAATTATTACTTCATTTTGATATTTATTTTGATAAATGTGAACTTGAGAAATGAATGTATGAGAAAGTAGACTGGAGAATTTTACGCTAGATTTTAAATTTTGCATTAAACGAAAAGCCCCCCCCTCCCCCCCACACACCGAATTCGACAAACATTTAAATTTGTCTTTAGAAACAAAGCTATTTTTATGGATTAAGCGATCTCTAATATTTGTTCTTAATTTAAAAGGTTTAAAATAAAAACTTTTTAAACGTCTATAAAACTTTTAAACGTATAAAAACTTTTTAAACGTATAAAATTATTTGATTTAGTGGAATATTGTAATGGGTTTATTATACATATACTAAATATAGATCATGAAACATATTTTAATATTTAAAATTGTTTATATATTTTGTTAAAGAAAATTTCTATTAAAGCAAATGCATTAAAGCAAATATTTTGTTATATTTTGTTAAAGAAAATGCATTAAAGCAAATTTCTGTTCTAATATAAGTCTTTATATAAAAAAGAGTGAAACGTATGAAAGAGAAAACTTATTAACCCTATTTTCTGCCTTTTGAAGCTACATATATGGTTTATATATAGCTCAATATATAAAATTTTCATTGATTGCTCCCTGAAATATTTTACTAATATGGTGGTGATCATAAGAGGATTTAATATTGGATAAATTTTTCGTTCTTCCTTGATACTAGCAAGCATAAAATGTAGGTAATTACAATTGTTAAGAGCCACACACTGTTTTTGACCAATTGTATTCATCTAATTTTCATATGTGTGCTTTTATTAAGGAAGTACGAAGAATGTGCATAAGTATTAAATACCTTCAGGAACACCACCATATTAGTAAAATATTTCAGCAATCAATCAATAAAAAGATCAATAAAAATAACTCATCAATAAAAAAAAAAAACTCGTAAACAGCAATAAATGAAAAAAAAAATAGATCAATGAAAAGAATTCAAAACGCCCTTGAAACAATTGTAATCACTTAATTTTCATATGTCTGATTTTCTATCAAGGAGGTACGAAGGAATTGTATTCTCACTATAGTAGCAGTTACATTCATTGCGATTTAATAGTGTGGTGGTACTCTCTGAATGAATTTAACATATTCTTGGTGCTCCCTAAAAGTTAAAGTTTGCCAATTTCAGATCTAAAAGATCTAATACATTCCACAAAGTACTGAATTTTAACCACGAAATAAATGGAGTCGTAAAATAAACACCGAAGAGATGTTGCAGAATTGGTATGAAATATTAACGATAAATAAAAACAGTAAAAAGTTTTCTTTTTTTTTTTGCTAGAGCTGACCTTCCTAGTGGGCAACAGGCTAGACTAAAGATTTTACATACTCTGTCTCACTAGTTATATATGCAAGGAGAGGTAGGAAGATAGTAATTTAATTTTAGAATTTATTCTATATAAACTGCATTCAGTAATTCTTATAACAGTGTAGACTAATTTTTGAGATAAATACATTCTTTTATTATGTTAGAAGAAATACTTAAAATATTTTTGTTTAAAAATGTTAAAAAAGTGTATGCATAAGATATCCATAATCAAAATTCATGTTTGCCAAAAAGTGTTTAAGAAAGTTTAGAAAATTTGTTCATAATAGGTCTATTTGTATCCCAATCCTGTATCAAAATGAAGGGAAAAAAGTATCTTTTATGAGCTTTTGTTCATAAATTATCCTTTTAAAAATTTTCTTACAAATAACTAAGCATTTCTTTTCTCAAGTTGGCAACACTTTTAAGTTTGAATTAGATGCATTTGGATGATTTGCGTCAAATAATAGTATTTTATTACCCATGAAGTTAAAACTCCATGTTTTGAAAACATCAAAGTCGTTTGGGACAATGATTCAGGTAATGCTGGGGTAAGAAAAAATTCCAACGCGAAAGGCTTATATTGATTTAATAAATATTTATTTAAATTGTTAATTTTTTCGAAATAAATTGCCAGTGCAATGTAAATTAAAACTTAAGCAATAAAGAATGCTACTACGTATGCAAATTTATTTTACCTATTAATTTATTTTTGCCTCCATGCATTCTGTTCCTTGGTCTACAACCAGTAACAAACCACTAACTACTTCTACACATAATTAGGGAACATCAATTAGAAAATGATCAAAAATACACATACTAAACAGCAATCTTACGTGTCATGTAAAATAAGAACAAATGAGACGTTACAAACACTATCGACATGTTGATATAATTCTCAAAGCATTATTATATTTTCAAGCATTTCATTCATGAGTTTTAGTTCATTTTCTCTAACGCTATGTTATTACCATTTACATGCATAGAATGTAAAAATCTATATAGTACATTATGTAAATGTAAAATCTTTTATAAGTTGGCAGTATGGGTTTATATTTGAAAGTTGCAGCATCTTATAAATGTAAATTTGAACGATGTAGACTTGTTTTAAAACGGAATGCAACTTTCAACTAATTCAGATGATTGTAAACTGGCTAATGTTTTGCTAAATTCGACATTTAAATTTTATGGTGAATTTTTTTTTGCAGGGTAAATATATAGAAATACTGTTTTGAAAGGTCACATTCATAAATAAAGAAATTAAATTAATAAATTTCAAGAGACAACCTAAAACATTTATTAATGTTTTATGTACTTATAAAAGTCACAAATCTGTAGAAATTTTGCCATTTTCGATAGTAATACGAATATGAAATTACCATCGATGAATTATTTAAAGTTTTGAAAACTAATTTGCTATTTAAAAACACGAACTGTACCAAAATAACTTTAAACAAACAAAAACTGTATATAATAATTATCTCACCTGGTTCTGTCTCTAGACCGGTGATTCTCAACCTTTTTTGTTTGGGAGAACCTTTGAAATATTTCGTAAAATCTAGACGAATTCCTACTTGTCTGAGACATGTTAGATTCCACAGGAATCAATAATACTTTAAATATTTTTTAAATAGTAATATTAATTATGAAGTATTTACAATGGCAAAAAAAATATTTGAGAGTAAATGAATTCATTAATAATGTATAAATAAGTTATTTTCATTGTATCTAAAATACACAATGACTAGGTACATTAAATTCGTTCTTCGTATCAAAAACTGTAGAGAAAGCAATAATATTTTGACCGATAAGTTGGAAGAACTATATCATAGGGGTTAATAATAAGTAGATTATCATAAAATTAAATTAAAAACAAGAAAGATCAATCGTGCATAAAGCATTGATTATGAAACACTTTCCAACTGAAATGCAATTTTATTTAAACATCTCTAAAATGCGATACATTGAGTGGTGATATTTTTAAAATTATCACAATACTACAATAATTTATTATATTTGAAACTTCATTGAAAACAAATGAACTTTATTCAAATAACGTTATCGAAATATAAATCGCCTGGCTCTCTATATAAAAGCAGTGACTATTTCATTCGTAAACTTTTTTCCATTCGTTTCACTCAGCGGCGATATTTTTAAAATTATCACAATACTACAATAATTTATTTTACTTAAAAACGTAAAACCATGGAGGGAAAATTACTTTCTAACTCTATGCTTAAAACTTCATCAAAAAAGCAATAATATGAAATCGCTTCTTCGAATGTAAATCAATTTCATTCATATCAGCTATATTGCAGACTCCAGAGCTAAATAATTTTGCGTTAAAGAAATTCAGCAATTTTTATACAACTTATCCTCGAATGTAAAATCAATGAATGTTTCATTCATATCAGCTATATTTCAGAGCTAAATAATTTTGCGTTAAAGAAATTTAGCAATTTTTATACAACTCATCTTACAGCTCGATATGTTTACATTCTCCATGCGTGAAAGTTAGGCTTCGTTGTAGAAATGATCAAAGTTTGATGATCATTTAAACTCTAAAATATTGTAATTGCGTTGGCGCAATATATAGATGCATAGAAAAAAATGAAAAATAAAGCTGTTATAGAACGGATGTAATAAAAATAAATTATATGCTAAATATAAATTAAAAAGAACTTTAAAAATCGCGATTTCGACACAAGATGTATGTCATATTTTATTTTGAAGTGGGTCACGTTATCTCTTCATATTATATGGGTGTCGTTATTATTTTAATTTTTATATGAAAAATACCAAAAATATTTTGCTGAAATTAGTTTTACATATTTTATGGGATAATTTGAATATTTCCTAAAATTTTCAAAGCAATTTGTGAATTTTAAATTTGTTTAAAAATATTTGAAAAATTAGGTCCCATAGGGTTCAATGTATTTCATTTTTTTAACCCGGGTTCCATCCAAAACTAATTGGGTGATATTATTCATTTGCATTCCCATATGTCCCATAGACCGTCTCAACAACATACTAAAATTTCCTTTCGATAAAGTCATTTTTGAGGCAGTTATCGTGCGAACAGACAGACAGACAGAATGAACAAAGTCATATACACTTTTCAACTATGCTGTAAAGTGTTAAAAAGTTAAATATTTGGGTGAGGGAGATCAATTACTTCTTTATTAAATTTAAAATGTTCTTATGTTGCAAATTCAGGAACAGTTAAAAAATAGGGAGTGCATATGCACCAATTGCACACTTTTCCGGGACGACGCTGCCATCTTCTAATAGCAAAAATATATTTATCCAGTGTATAAAATTGTTTAATAGAAACATAATTTTCCATTTATAAGGTATATAAGAAACTGCTCAGTTTAAAATTCCTTCGACTTCGAAAAATATTGAATCAAGTAATAGCGTGCTTAAATAAATCTAAACTTTTTCGTATAAATATCCTGAAAAAATACTTGACTTCCTCAGTACTTTCTCGTTTAAAAGGGACGCACCCATTTCACCAAAGATATACACCCTCCCCCGAGCATTTTTCGGCATCCTTATTCTCAAGAATATCATTAAAAACTTTGTGGTCCGTAAGTAATACGCGAAAGGACGGTTGCACGTTAATTTGCGCAAAGTAAAAATTATTTCCATGGTTCATCGGTTTCTTCCGATACCCGGACAAAATAAAGCGGACGAAATTCCTGCCGTTGCAATCAGCGCTTTCTAATAATTGGTGCATAAACATCCAGAATTCTGCTCTCACCGTTCGTTAAAGCCCTCCCCACGGTTTTAACGAGGCAACAGTTAGGCTTTTACGAGTGAGATATCTTCCTATCTCTAACTCTCTTTAGCCTTTATATCCATGAAAATGAAGACAGGAACCAAAGAGGATGGTCCAAGCCGTACCACCGCCTTCATTACCAAAATTGGTGTATCACTTTAGCATGATTAATGGGACGTGTTTTGGCGGGATTTTGGCAAACCTCGAGAGGGCCAGAAAGCGAGGTCCCCCACCTCATTACAGGGCGCTTGCTACAAGAGGAGGGGGCTGTCTTTATGTGCGCCCTTGCTCTTGACTTTGAAAGGGGCCCTATTGTTTGCAAAGCTGGGGCTCATCCTGGGTGCATGCGAGCAGAAACAAGTGAGAGCGGATTGTGAGTGTTTTTTCGTTTAATCCGGGGTGCTCTTTCAGATTAGTGGAGCAACATAATGACTGTTGTTCGAGAGGTGTATTAACGCAGATTTCGCTCTAATAGTCCGACGAGGGGCTTTTGATGCGGGGTCGCGATAACGATTCCAGAGTTACGACGCTCAAATGAAGCGGAGGATGCAGAGTATTCTTACGGGATCGGTTATTACTTCACCGCGGATTCCTCGTGGATGCCTCCACATACACCAATGATCTTCGGGGGAATGTTCAAGTGGGTACAGATTTCTGCTCAACGAAATTCAATGCAAAATTTTGCAGAACAGTCATTAGGGAACGATAGAGATTTTCAACAGATATATAGAATAAATACGTGCATGCTAGGCCAGATAATGTACTTTTATGGGAATTATCATGTGGCTGGTTTTATGAACTTCGGTGGTATTGCAAGTAAGGAAAATGTCCTTTAATCGAGTTGAATCGAAAAAACCTCGATAGGTTTTCGCGATATACGAGACATCACATTTTCTTTTTCTTCTCTTGTAAAAATTTAGACAAAAGGTGGGATGTAATAAATCCAAACATTTTACTTTCCCTATAATACATGGTAGTGTAAGGGAAGAATTGGAATAGGGTCTAAAATCGGAAAAATTTCAACAGGTTTGCACGTTTTGGGCACTCTAGAACACGAAGTCACTGTTTTTAGAGCTACGTGTGTGTGTTTGTGTCAGTCTGTGTATCCACTTTAGTTAAAAGAACTTTCCAAAGAATTTTTTCTTTTAATTTGATAGTTTTCACTTATGCGTTACCCTGGTGTTTGAGAGAAAATAAGTTTATTGTTTTTGGAAATTTTGATGTATACACATGGAAAACAAGAGTTGGTGAGTGAAGCGAACATAGGATAGAGACTCCTAGTTTAAAGTTCAAAAATCAGGAAATTTGATTTTTATGGTATCACGTGCATGCCTTAACTAGTGCCGAATTTATAACAATTTATTCAGTAGCAAGACAAGCCACGTGTATACCATATAATAGCATACAACGAAATTTAAACAAAAACAGACAAGGTGCAACGTTTCAAAAAAGAGGGCGCAAAGCAGTCAGGTACCGAAACACTGATGGCGATATACAACTCAAAAAATATATTGTGGGTTCGAGCCTCTATTCGAGTGGCGTCCTCCTGCGGGTGGCTCTGTTTGTTTTTATATTTAATATTGATGATAGTAATAATAATATTTTCACCAGAGGAAAATTAAGCTTTTGGTTTTTCAAGATTATCAAGTTTTTGCCTAACACAAATGTATTTTTTTAATTGATTATGCTATTTCTTAATGTGAATTCATCCAATAATTAATTGGCGAGTTGGCCATTTGTAACAAACATTTAAATTTTAATCGTAACATGCATTTTAGTTCCAGAAATCTATGCATTCCAAGAAGAACTTTTACAAAAATTAATCGTCTTACTTTTTGAACATAGATATTTTATGTAAGAAATCCAGTGCTAAGAGTTTGAGCTCAGGAATTCAATGCAAATGAATGAAAAATTCGTGGAATGACTCGTAAAAATTATTCATTCGTAGTTTCAACTCAAAGCCAAAGTTCATTAATACCGAACTCTGAACAAAAAGATATCATGAATGGTTTTCCGAAAAGAATAAGGCGGAGATATCAAATTTTAGAACGAATGCTTAAAAAAATTAATTTAGCGGTGGTGAAGAACATTAGCATTATTCGATGCAAAA
This sequence comes from Amaurobius ferox, assembly GCA_951213105.1. NCBI lineage: Eukaryota > Metazoa > Arthropoda > Arachnida > Araneae > Amaurobiidae > Amaurobius > Amaurobius ferox. Next base: position 88,006,889 of record OX578137.1, read on the forward strand.
ATAAAATCTTGAAAAAATGCTCATAATTACTCATGTAGAGGGGTATCGCAAGCTTCTTGAACAATGCCGTTCTTAGCAATTAGTATCTTCCCTAAACAAAAGAAAATCCCAAATTTTCTTGAATATCAATTGTACTACTTAAAGCAACGAGAAAAACCTCGCCGGGATGGGGGAAATGGGAGGTTAAGTACTGTGCATAATAGATAATAATGATGTTTCGTGAGCGGAACACACTCCAATAATTCTAGAATGAAATAAGACGAAATAAACTAGCCTTTTAAACTTCTATAAGTATTTTTGCATGTCCAGGAAGTGAAAATAGGAGTTATAACTTAATAGGTTGTGGCAAAAGTATGAACTATAAAAATCTAAAACACGTAAAATGTAGGAATGTGTGAAAAATTATGATGAACTAGTAATTGACCAAAATATAGTATCAAAATATAGAATTTTTATATGCCCAAAATATTAGATCCATCGGATGTTTGGCTAAACGTATAGGGTGCTACTTCTATTTTTCAACCATTGTGAACTATAGCATCATGGCTATTTGGGAATTATAGACTCCTACTTCAGACTATTTTTCAACCATTGTGAACTACATCATCGTGGCTATTTGGGAATTATAGATTCCTACTTCAGACTATTTTTCAACCATTGTGAACTACATCATCGTGGCTATTTGGGAATTACAGATTCCTACTTCAGACTATTTTTCAACCATTGTGAACTACATCATCGTGGCTATTTGGGAATTATGGATTCCTACTTCAGACTATTTTTCAACCATTGTGAACTACATCATCGTGGCTATTTGGGAATTATAGATTCCTACTTCAGACTATTTTTCAACCATTGTGAACTACATCATCGTGGCTATTTGGGAATTACAGATTCCTACTTCAGACTATTTTTCAACCATTGTGAACTACATCATCGTGGCTATTTGGGAATTATAGACTTTTACTTCAGACTATTAGAACTATATCGCATTTTATTTTACATTACTAAATCAACCTCGTTTTCTAATTTGGACTATTTTGAAAGCATTGGATAATACTTCAGACAATTAGGACGATATCGTATCTTACTTCAGGCTATTTCTGAAATATCGAAAAACGAGTATTGAGACAATGTCATACAATTGTTAGAACAATAGTTTTTATAGCAGTCCTATAACCTATTTGGATGAACACTTGGACATTTTTCAGGCTATTTTTTCTGTGAAAATTAATTTGTCTGCCAAAGTATTTTGATGGATATTTTGTGACATGTCTTACTATGAGCCTCCAGGGCTCTGACATAAAAAGTATTGCATCAGAAGGTTAAAATTTTGAATAAATATACCACACACATTTGAGAATGAAAAAAATAAATACTCCAATGTGTCTCAATGGAGACAAAGACATGTGTCTCAATGGAGACAGAGACATGTATCTCAATGGAGACAGAGACATGTGTCTCAATGGAGACAGAGACATGTGTCTCAATGGAGACAGAGACATGTATCTCAATGGAGACAGAGACATGTGTCTCAATGGAGACAGAGACATGTATCTCAATGGATACAGAGACATGTGTCTCAATGGAAACAGAGACATGTGTCTCAATGGAGACAGAACGTCGACTTATTTGACAAGTTTCAGTGTACGATATTTCAGATATTTTTGTACCTTTAATGTATTCAAACAACTATATATCCTTCTCATTATAGCATAACTAAGAACCTCATTTTCTAATACTAATGAAAAGGTGCAGATACGAAATTTTTACCAATAATATACTTCGTTTTACGAAGTTTCAAAAGTTCAAAGGCGATTATATAGCTTTGAAATGAGGATCATTTATTATAGTAATCAACCCATAAGATCTCAGTCGAGAGTTACAAACCCAGTGCGATGGCCGAGTGGATTAAGTAGCAGCGTTTTCTAGTTTCAGCATTTATTTTGGAAAGTAACGGTGCAAGAATCATGCTTTTGTAATAAATTATGTGATAATGTACTCTTTCTTGGGAGCTAAAGACGAAATCGTGATTTGATTTTAGTGTGATGAACTCTTTGTTTACATGAATGAAAAAGGTATAATAGACTTTATAACTTTATATCAATACCTAACACTATGAGTATATAAACATATCTACGCCTTTCACTACAAGTACTCAAATTGCTAAGATAAAAGTTATGGTTTTTAATATGTTACATTCAGTGGTGAATGCTGCGGTAAAATTAAGTATGGCGCTGCCATACTAAATTCGCTACAAAAATTCTGCCCTAGTTAAAATATATAATACAATGGCAGTAACGTTATTAATTATCATTACTATCATCGCCATTAAATTCATTGAGTATTGTGGTGTGATTGATAACGTGAGGGGTGGGGTGTAAAATGCATTTCCGCATGACCTGTTTTGTAGACCAGGATGCTTCACTGGTTACGTCATACTAAACTCAATAAGAAAAAACATTTTTACCTGATTATGGTGTTACTTACTGGGTTTGTGTTCACGAAATTTTATATTTAAAATATGATATATATATATATATATATATATATATATATATATAATACTGCGAATTTAAATCTTTGACTATGCAACATGCTTTGCTGGTTTATTTGCAATTTTTGAAGTTTTGAAGTTACTAGAAGAAATAATGTGATTTAACCTCCGAGATGTATCAAATATTTATAACTTTAACATTGAGCAGAATAAGAGCCAAGCCAAGATGTTTCCTTCCGGAGTACCTGGGTCTGAAGGACCCTTACCTCCACATCAGAAAATAACAAATGCCCATGTAGTAGATTTTGGATAGAAAAATGGATTCACTTTTGCACTCCGCTTGTCGGGTGCTGCGTTGAGGTCAGTGACGGCTGTTGTTATGCCGTCTTCATCTTGGGATGGCTGTACTGGCCTGTGGCTGAAAAGGGCGGGGCAGGGGTAGAGCGGGTCAAAAGAAAATCAGGAATAAATTCCTTAGATGTAAGTTCTGTAGTACTTACTTAAAACAGAATAAGATAATATGCTTTATACGTAGTGTCGTACAAGACAGAGCACCAGGCGCGAAGCGCCTTTAATCTCCAGTTTCAATATGTGGTTCTTATCGTCAAACTGTGACATTAATTCAGTGACCCTAATTGGAGGTTCGAGGTTTTTATTTACTACTTTTTATTATTTATCCTAGCTCCTAGTGTGGCAGTTTGTTGCACATTTAGAGTTTAAGCAGTTTGGGGGGTTGATGCAGATCTAAGAGTTACCTAGCGTTTTGGCAGTTTAGTGTTTAGAATATATTTTTTTTTTTTTTTTTTTTTTTTTTTTATAAAATAATAGTCGCGAGTTTTATTTTAAAATCAGATGTTTGAGGTGGGATCATTTAATTCCGATTATCGATGTTTAGAACAGCGCGGGGTCTCTTACGAGATTTGGCCTTGCGATGATCATAGTCATGCAGATTGAATAACAGTTCGTTTGGAACGGATGGCAAATTTCTGTAAAATTTAAGCGCTAGCTTTTTAATTTGGGCTCTAACAGTTTTTATTTTGAAGTCATTCCTAATTACCGAGTTTCTTAAGTACCTGGGAGCTTTCCTGATAATCCGTAGGATTTTGTTTTGTTTTGTCTCTAGGAGGTCTATTGTAGTTTTACAGGCATATCCCCATACGGGTGCTGCATACAGCATTCCCGGGCGGATGACCGATTTATAAATTAGGAGTTTATTTTGATAACTTAGATTTCCGTTTCCTATCATTGGGTATAAGGCTCCTGTGGCCATATACGCTTTTTTGATTAAGTTCGTTACGTGCTGTTTCCAGGTTAGGTGGGAATCTATCGTTACGCCTAGGTATTTAGTAGATTTTTCTGCTTTTAGGGCATGGTTGTTTATGTACAGAGGCGGCGGAGGTTTACGTTTTCTTGAGAAATAAATCCAATGACATTTATTGGGGTTTAATTTTATTCGCCATTTTTCCAGCCAAGTTTGGAGTATGTCTAAGTGTTGTTGTAGCTGTCTGTGCATTACTGAGACATAGGGGTGTTTTGCAAGTATCGCACTGTCGTCTGCATAGAGTGCCAGCTCTGTGTTTGGAGTCCTAGGGACTATAATATGCTTTGAAATGTAAGCTAACTATAAGAATGTTTTTTATTTCTTTTTGAAGTGGTAGATAATGTAGGTTTTTCACTAGTTTTGCTTTTTTTTCTAATTTTAATGATGTTCACATGAACCCTAAATTGTAGATTAAATAAATTGTATACCAGCCATAGGATCAACAAGTATCATAGGCAATTTTAACATAGGTGGAGAAAACGTACAAACGTCAATAATAGTTGTATATGTAAATGTAGTAAATTTATAATAAATATTTAAACGTTTTTTCATGATTAAAAAACTGTATTTAATATTAAAATGTAGAAAATTAATACAGAAGCGTATTTTTTTTAATCTATAAAATACAAGGAGAAATATACGGTTTGTATATGACGTATCTAGATATATTTCAGGGGAATGGTTTTCATTTTATATCACAAATATCAATAATAATAGTGATTAAATACTTATTATGGTTATTATTTAATAGTAGTTAATTGACCGGTTAATTGATATGTTATATATATTTCCATTGATAAATGATTGCTAATTAGTCTTTGGTATTAATTATAGCAGCGATCTTCAGATGCGTTTTCTATATAATTCTATTGATTATTGAATAACTTCTACTTCATTTCAAAATAATTTCTTACTTTTCTTATGAATTCCACCATATTCAAAATGCATAATGAATATGCAAATCGAACCCGTTCATTATGTCCTAAAACAACTAGTATAAGAAGTTTATAGATAAGAAAAAGTAAAATTTGCAATAATTAATTCAATTGATATTTTCCCTTAGAGTTATGTTATCACTACAAAAAACAGTAAATCAAATTTTAAAATTTTGAATATTAAAGATGGTCATTTGTTTACGGGTGGGACAACGCCAATCCAAAGCGAAGAACCTCTCAAAAAGACAGGTATTTGACATACCCTATCCCAAACAGTTCGGTTCCCCTTTGCAGACATTGGCGTCCATTGGGATTGATGTTGTCCCACCCGTAAGCAAAAGGTTAATTGAATTTAAATTCAAATAAATATTTAGAATTTTAAAAATAGGAAGAGCTGCTTTTGCATCTCTTGCTCTCCCCTCTGCATACGCCACTGTTTTATTCCATAAAGTGGTGACATTTAGTTACATTAGCACAACATTAGAAAATTATTCAAGAATTTAATTCGTAATTCAGAAACATTTCTTAATAAAATTCGTAATTAAATTAACAATTAGTTGAAGTCATTGTCGGCCTACAGTTTAAATGAAATCTCTCCATTGTACGAAATTCCTAAGATAAATCTTGAGACTAAACTTATTTAAAAGAGTATCCTCTCAAATGGAGTATCAGATTTGACACTAACGGCGGGCTTTGGAAAGAGAATTGTAGAAATGTCCCGTGGGTTATTGAGGAATACCCAGACCACGTGGCGTGAATCTGAAGTGCCCCAACTCTCCGCAGATTCCCGCACTTCGTTCGTACGTTTCGTTCGAAACAATCGTCCAGAAGAATTCTGTCGCGTACACACGTTCGCGAGAATGACTTCACAAATCCCACTTCGTTCCCAATTCGGGGGAGCCGTGGGATGGGGAAAACGTTCGGGGAGGGGGTGCTTAAAAGGTTAAGACGGCGAGAGAAAAGTCGGGCAGAAGAGTACAACAATTACGCCCCAAATATCACTCATAATTTAATCTTTAAAACGCCAACTTTAGAACTGGAAAACGCGCGAAAATTCTTCCCTCGAAAACTAATCGCATCTGCTCCCTTTTCCACCAGGAGAAACGAAAATTTCACGCTAATTGCGTTATTTGAAAAGCACTCGTAACAACTTTACGAGCAAACGGGGAAAGACATTAGGCAATGCTGCGTAATCAAATCGAGAATGGGAAGGAGATGGGCCGACCAAGATGGGCGCTATTTAAAATTTCACAAAACAATTCGTTCGCCGACGACGTGACGCGACGCAAACAGGAGATACGTGTCCTGCTACGGCACAATGAAAACGAGAGAGGGACTCTTAAAAATGAAACTCCCCCACCTTTAACACGGCCGTTCCAGTACACAAGTGGGCATGTTCTAAGTAAGAAAAGGTGCCCACACAATGGGCTATCAGCTGATGCTGGGACGCATTGCCGGCGGTTTAAAGGACACAGACCTTACAAAATACTTTCATTTTCAAAGATTATACTTTACAAAGTACTTTAGAGGACTACATCACTAAAAACATCGCCATATATTGAGGAGCGGAAAGGTAATAATAACCAATCAGACCATAATAACCAATCAGACCATAAAGTTATTGTCCCATAACTTTCTGAACCTTTTATTGTTAGTCATGAGGTTTGTTTCTTGCCATTGAACTATACTTACAGGAAAGTTAATTTGACAGTAGAGTGGTATAGGAAAAACTGTTAAGTCGTGGCTAAGTTATAAAGTTCATATAATACACGCTATTAATAATTAGAAACGAAAATTTGGCTGTATTAAATTGATGGTTTAAATCGACTGATTCCTATAAATGAAATTCAAAATTATATTCATGGTTTTTCATATTTCAATAAAAATTATTCGTAATTTATATTCAAAAGCATTGAATTTGATACGTAAGTCCATGACGTTGGTCAAAACCGGTAGTAGGATCAAAAAATTTTTCAGATGGGTTTGCAAAATATTTCAATAAATACCAAAAATTATTAACAAACAATTTATTAAAAAAAATTAATTATCTAATCCTCTACGGAACTACACTACCTTCTATTTTATACATTTTAAACGCTTTCTGCATCAGGTTTCAGGCTGCCACTTGCTTTGCTTGCTACATTGTGAAGGCATCACTATTTCATACAGTAAAAAAATTCCAGATCACTTAAATTTAATTTTGAAACACTAAAGCAAAGCATAACACGATGAAAGAAGAAACATTGCAGAAGATTTGCAACAGATGATTTTTAAAAATTATTTGAACGAGCATTGATAATATACACAAATTTCTGTACTTCCTCGATAGCAGACATATTAAAATTTGTCTGCTGTTAAAGAAGTATAAAAATTTGTAATTTGCAACGAATATAGCAGCAGCTATATTCGTTGTGAATGATAATATATAATTAATATTTTGGATAAAGAACTGAAAGTTTGATTCGTCGATGCTATATAGAATGTCATTAAGTTTAAAATTTGACATACTATTTAAGTTCTAAAAGGATATATCAATAAAAGATTTTATGTCATAAATTACTCAAATTATTTATAGAATTAATATTTATATTCATACTAAAATTTTGAGAACACGATTAGTACCAGATATTGATTTCTGGGTAGTTATATAAAATTTTAAATTCAAATATTTTTTACCAAATTAGAAAAATCAGTTTATGATTTGATGACAGTAAGGTCTTAATGCTATTTTGTTTATTTATTGAAGAGACGCAAACCTTTGAATATAAAGTCCATTAGTACAATAAGGATGAATATCTGCAATAAGAATTAAAAAGAATTGCAGAACACAAAAATATGCCATTCATCAGCGATCTAAGTTCCTCCTCTTAAAACGAGCACTCTTCGCATCTTTGTAATTTTCGAATGAACACGAGAGACTGCGCGTTGTTAGAACAGTCTTTAGTGGTGGAGGTGGAGAACTTCCGAAAATTTGTCATCGCGAAGGTGCTATAAAAGAAACTGTTGCTTGTCCGCGATGACAAATTTGCCGGTGTCTCCCAGTCATCCGAATTCTGCCACACCACTCGAAAAAGATCCTCACCCGCCACCAGATGTCGCCACCATGTGATAATGGCGAACTTTCTTACTCCTCGGCGACTTTTCTTCAAATCGCTCGGCTATAATTAGCGATGGTGGGATGCGGAGGAGGAGGTCACGTGTTCCGATCCGTCCATGCGGCAGAGCAATAAAAGGCGCGAAAAGGATGGAGATGGGAGAGGAGGGGGCTTTTGCAGTTTTCCGGGCCAAGGGGCCCCGCACCGTCCCATCCTCCGCTTTACAAGAATTAATTACCGTGAGTAGGCACTCCGCAGTTACTCGGGGCAAACTTTGGGAGTTAATAGTTATTACTGGCGGAGTTATTAAGCTCTCTTAATGAATATTCATGGTCCGGTCCGCGATGAACAGCTATATAAATCTACGACGCTTGAACTGCGCCGTGCGCGGCAAAACTCCAGCGTCTAAACAATGGCAAATTAAAACCCATTTGCTTATAATGAAGCAAGGCCCCCTCGCTTGATTAATGGTAATCTTCGCAAGCTGTTCCCGTGTTTCTCGGTGTGAGCATCTCCACATCTCGACCCCCCTTCCCTTGTTTCCTCGTAAGTGGGGAGTAGGAAGAAAAGAAGGGATGCAGTCCACTTGATCCGGGGGGGGGGGGCGGTGGTGTAAATTAATGAGGCGCTGGTGTTATCCACCCCCTGTACCTCCAATCACTGTGTTTACAACCGCACGCACACACACCGGTCTTTTGGAGCGTGACAACTTCGAGTTGGCGCAATTTTTAAAAAGCCGGGCACTTTTCGGCACACTGCACCTCAAGACGAGTCAATTTATTGCATGATTCGGGGCATCCCCCCACTTTGAGGGACGCGACGAATAATCCGAAATGGAAATGAAAGCGTTATCGCGTCCGCCATGCAACCCTGCGACTTCCATGCCAGGAATGGGGGGTTGTAAACTTCTTCTGCTACAAGACCAGGAGACTTCATTTATTAGAAATCTTTGTTGCCCAGTTAGCTAGCAAGTCCGAAGAATTGCAGTTGTTGCTTCTTATCATTGACTTTTACGCCAGGTCCGTATCATTAATAAGATTACGCTATATTTGTGAGAAGACGGGGCACGAACTCGTGTAGAAAATTTTTCGGATTTTTGTGTTAGGGGCGAAGAGAACCATTTGTTCTGACAAATGGTTTTTAGAATCATTTTATTGCAAGACTAGGTAACTTGTTGAGGAAAATGGAAATCGTTTTTCTTGCATAAGGCGGCGATTTTCGGAATGAGAGTGTAAGTTCAACTTTACGGTAATGATAAGAAACATAGTTGTTCCCCAAATATTCCTCCATTTTATTCTTTGCTTGCCTTTTACAAATTTTGCGTTAAACTTTGAGTGATACTTTCATCCGGAAGTAAGTGAAAGTTAAGTTGTAGAATTTACTAACTTGTAACTTTAAATAATTTGCAAAATAATGCTTTCTTTATTATTATTATATTTTTAATATTTGCTCTATGGACCGCGATGTTTTTTTTTTTTATAAATAGAAGATAAATCTAGAGTATGTCATTAATCGGAAACACAAGAAAAAATAATTTTGTACCAAAAATATGAAAGAAATATGGAGACATTTGCTGAAACAGAATTTTCTCTGACACATATTGAAGAAATACTGTAAAGATAATGATAAAGCGTTTAAAAATTTTGGTGGATATAACAAAGAATGAATTATTAATTTTGTCCTTTATTTTCGAAATAGTAAATTTTGTCGATCTTTGGAATTGTTAATTTTAAATTATTTCCAACTCTGTGCCTGTAATGTTCTCTTTTCTCATAATATTATAAAACAATCAAAATTTTCAGTTTTCAGAGGGTGTTGGGATTTTTCTTTCACGTATAGTGTGTACATCAATACCATTTTATGATTTTTTTTTTTAATTTCTCGTCCATTTAGCACAGATTTTAGCTAACGATAATTTTGATTGAACTTGAGCCTGAAAAGTTAAAGTAAAAATTGAACAATTTCCACTTTCATATTGCTCTTCTTAGAATACGTTTCTGAATCAACAACTCTTGTATATGCATGCTGCATTAGCGTGCTCAGAAATTTTGCAAATATGTTTATTAAATATTAAACAATTAATAGTTAATTATTAATTGCCTTTAATTGGTTTTGGTGAATAATTAAGTTAATAAATTATTAATTTATAAATAAATTGGCATTAATTAGTACGTAACTATAAATCAATAGTTATCAATCGCAGCAAGGATTATGAAACGTGCTCTTAAATAAATTCATAATGCAGTTCAATTATTAATTTCCATTTTTGTCTGTAAATAATTTCTGTATTTTTTAATGAGAATTCCATAGTATTTTGAAGATATAATAAATACGTAAATGAAACACATATTTTTCATCCTAAGGAGACCGATATAAGAGGGTATATAATTGAGAATCCTTTGACATTTTGACGGATTAGAAGAAAATATATTTTTTAAAGATTCCATGGATCTCGCTTTCAAAATTTAATAAATAAACATAACATTTAATTTAATTTAAAACTAAAATATTGTGGTAGGAGATTTATCTAAAATGTTCACTCACATAAAACCAGTAATGCACAATAGTTAAATAAATATGGGGAGTGTATTGCTTCCTTTGCAATCTCTATGGATGCGCCGTTCTGGCATGCAGCAACAAGTTAGATAACATTCGTTTAATATTTACGTAAGAGCTCAAAACGGACATTAACCATTACATAACCACACTGCGATTTAACGTAGAAACAAAAAATAGAAGGTTGGTAAAAAAAAAAAAATAAATAAATAAAGATAAAATAAATAAATTTCTTCATTTTCTACTTTATGTTGCACTACTCCCTTTTCCCAAACTTGACGATCCAACATTTCCGTGACAGGCTTTAGCGCAGCGTTTGCGTGCAAAAGACAAAGGGACGGTTAAATATACACAAGAGGACTGTAAAAGCTAAGTTCCCTGCAGGCGCATGGGAAACCAGAACTAAATGAAACCTGCGGTAAAAGTTGAGAAACATTTGGACTTCGGGACAATGCCGTTTATATAATTTTAAAACCGAAATCTGTTACGAAAAAGGTTGCGGGACATTCACGTCGTTCGTGAGGTCGGGAAATTTACTATGTACAAATGTGCGTCTTGGAATTTTTCCAGATATCAAGTATAGTGAGAGTGAGAGAGAGCTAGCTCTTTATTTCCAACAGTAATTTTCAACTGCTGGAGTTGTTTCACTGCTGGAGCCAAAAGATAATGATTCAGTGGAGAGTGTGGTTCGGCTGAAATATGGTATTGACGACAATATTTGTTTTGAAAATTATGTAGGAAGTGAAATGGCGGTTGCAGTTTTCGGAAAAGGGAAGTTCTACGGTTAAAAGAGGTTGGAATATTGGAGAACGAAGCCCCCATTTGGCTTTGCTAATGCGACAACTGAATCAAACGCACGTATATGTACGTAGAAATAATTTACAACCGGAAAAGAAAATGGCGCAATTTTAAGTTCATTCTTAAGCATCGTCGTTCTATGCGGTTGGGTCTAAGTCGCAGGTATTGCAAATTTCAGAAGAATACATCTATTTTTTGTGTATGTGTGAATTTAACATTATAGCTCTGATATGTTCTGAAAAAACTACCGTGATAGAGAATGTTAGAATATACAATTTGTTTTTAAAGTGAAAATTGAAAAAAAAAAATCATATTTGCGTTTTAAAACTGAAAGTGAGTTAGGCAGAAATTTTATCAATCGGAGGAACGTTTACAGTCATTAGGAACTATTTCTTGTAAAGAAAAACAGAGAGGCAAAATATTTCAGAGATGTTTAATGATGGGGGAAGGGGAGGGGGGCTTTCAAATTTTTCAACAAACGAGCCACTTAAAAATGTTAAACAACTCTCGGGTCAAAAAATATTTTAGAAGGTAATATTTGAAACGTTCTTATAAAATGCAAAAGTTAAAACAATTAGACCGTAAAATAAATATAAATATTTTTTTATAATTAAATTTTTATAAAAGTAATGAATTAAATAATTATAAATCTCTCTCTCTATATATATACACATATATATATATATATAAACATTAAAATAATAAAAACGAAGGTGTAGGAGCACAAATCAGAAAACACAGCATTAAACAGCGGGTAATATAATAACGTGTATTTAATAGCAGAAAGTAAAAAATAACGAGGAAGGGCTGGAAAATTAGATCATCGAAAGGCCAGGAAAAAGAAAATAAATCAATGAATAGTATATCTGCCAGAAATGTCTTCAGGTGTGCATTCTAGACAGATATACTAAAATCCGTTGTTTCTATGTTTGCATAAAAACACGTGGTTAACATTTTATGCAATCTGTGCCCAACAACAGAATAAACGAGATTCACAGAGAAACGACCCAAGAGGACAAAATTCAACTTAAAATCATAAAATACCACATAATCATGAAAAATATAGCGCACAAACATGCAAAAAAAAGGGCAACTCACAAGTCTGAAGTCCGTCAGCGTGAATAATCTTCATGGGAGTCCACCACGTGATCCAGCTTGAATGCTTACCACGCGAAACACCGTGATGGAATGGACCATATTAAGGAGAGTGGAAGTAGTTGTACATGTTTTCGGTGAAACAAAGCCAAGAGTTCAGAAACTAATCGAGAAGTGACTACTACGATCGAAAACATTAAAGTATGGATAACACAGTTTTTTGGAGTCGCAGCCTGTTTTTGTATTATTTGCTTTTTAGATATCCGCCTTAACGGTTTTATTAATGTTTTAAACTCTTTTCTTTACCCGCCGAGGCGTTTTTTTTAATTTTGTACGTTTTTTGTGTAACCGAAGTTGCTGTTTTTGTAGTATATGCACATTTTTATTTTTGCCTGCCGGGGCGGTGTTTATTTTATGGTGTTTCCATTACTATTGAGTATCGTACCTATACTGAGATCTACAAATAAGGTGGGAAAATTGTACATATAACATAGATTTTTGAGACGATTAATATGTGATACGTGTAGTGTACACTAGTGTGTACGTGTAGTGTATCCAGGCGTTTGATGCGGAGCAAATAGCTAATATATATATATATATACATATACTAGTGGACATTATTCTTACATTACTAATGCTAGTAAATTATTATTAAAAATTTTAAATTAAGTTTCCTTGTCAGATGACATCTCAAATAACTGTCATATTGTGAAAAACTGCTTTGAATTAGTTAAGAAATTAAAAACTCTTACTAATATCAATAGTATTTATACTTTTGATTTCAAAGATTTGTTCAATAATATAGATATAGATGATCTGTATAGAATTATTTTAGAAATTTTTGAAAAATATAATATCACCCTAAAATATTCTTCTTTTTAAAAAATTATTGAGTTTCACTCTATGAGAATTATATTCAACATGGTGGTTTTTTCTTTAAGCAACAGTTTGGTATCCCACAAGGGTGGTGTGCCTTGTCATTATTGGCTAACCTGTATTTATTCTTCTATGAAAATAACATTAATCTATGGTTGCATAATATGCACATATACAGATATTTAGATGACATATTATGTGTATCCCATAATAATAATCCTATAGTATTTAACTTTTATCCTAATAATTTACAATTAAATGCAAGTAATAATAACTCTAATGTGGCAAAATTTTTAGATTTAAATTTAGATTTACAAAACTGTAATCTGGCTATAAACTTATATGATAAAAGACAAAATTTTAATTTTAATAAATCTAAAATTCACCAATTTCATTCTTGTTTGCATATTGCAGTGTTTAGAAATATTATATCAAACCAGGTGCTTAGAATCAATAAAATTTGTGATGATAATTTTAAATTAGCACATTTTATAGAATTATTAAATGCAGCGATTAATAATGCATATCTTCCCAATTTCGTAATTAAAATTATCAACTCAGTGTATCAACTACCAATCGATAACATCCAACACAACTTTCCCAATTGTGGCGGCTAGTAATATAGGAAAAAAAATTTAATAATTATATAATTAAATAAAAATGAATAATAATAAAAGAAACTAAAAAAAAAACATTTTGAAAAATATTACAATTTGATAATAAGATACATTAACATTTAATGTTTTGAATTTTACTTTCGCTAAAAATATGTAACTTTAGCCAGTTTGATACTACGATTAGAGCCCCATTATAAAGATGATAGTGGTGTTCTCGTTTATTAATTTTATCTATTAATCACTTGTATAGTAAGATTTTTCATCTATGCTTCCTGTTCATATTTTGTTCTCCTTATATGGTTAATTGTCCTGTCTCGTACTTTTAACTCCTCACAATACTTTCCCTATGCATTATAGTATCTATATAGGGAAAGTAATAATAAATTTAAATGTGTTATATCAAATTAAAGTATTAGAATTCAACATTTATTAGATTCGTGTACGAATGAAAGTTTATCTTGATAAATAAGCAAATCCAGCTACACTATCAAATGAGCAAAGCCAACTGTACTATCAATTTGAACACCATCATATCAATTGTTATTATATTTATTTATAAATGTGTGCCATAAATATTAGTAATTCTATATACAACTATAGTGATCACGAAATACCTTTACTACTTTCAATTCTTTTAAAACCATTTAAGGACTGGCATAAGCTACACCCTACTTAATCTGTTTCTTTTCCATTTGGCTTACTCAGTTTTTAATCAGGCTAGCAAATTGATATTTCGATTGCTTGAACTCGATTAACGTAATGTTTCGGCTCAAGATTTTCAATTGTGGACCATTTCGACAATATAGTTTCCTTTACTAAATTAATTTCATTGCTTTCTATTGTTTCCTATTTTCAAAAGCACATATAGGACACTGTTGAATTCAAGGCGTCATAGGAATACATACTGTATTAAAATGAAACAGTTAATTGAAGTGAGTGATTGTTTCTAAACTTGCAAGTAGTTTATGGGATATATACTCCATTCTAGTTTTATGTATAAAAACCACTGATATAATAAGCATCATCAAAAGAAAAAGGGATAAAACAAGCCCAATGCTTTTGTGTGCTGACGTTTTTGTATTATTGGTTATTTCTTCTAGATAATTAAAAGAATTAATATAGGTTGTAGGATTCAATTTAACCACTGACCATTTGTGAATACGTCCCAATGTGACGTCACGGTTTTTACATCGCCATTTTGAACGAAATAAGTGCCGATGTCGCAATAATTCCATCCGATATGATAAAAAATTAATCAAGATATCAAAATAAAAAATTTGTAAAAATTAATAAAGTGATAAAAAATTAATTAATTAATCAAAATTAATCAGATACGATAAAAAATTAACAGGAGTGTGGGCCAACTCGAGTTTCCAGAATGAATTTTTTTTTTCAAATTTTACAAAAAAAATTCGAAAACTCGATATTGTTCGTTCAAGTGATTACAATCATAGCATGTTACCTTTCACTTTAAAGGGGTTATAAGACTCTTTCTACTGATACCATAGTTGACAATGCTCCTCCCCCTCCCCCAGGGAATTTTGAAGTTTTCACTCGAATTAAAAAAAATCTATCTAGTTCTAGATTTTTAGATAACAAAGCCGGATCTGCAGTTTCGTGAAAATTCATTAATATTTGTGGGCTGCTATCGCGTACGCAAGAAATCGCTGACAGACAGATACACGGACATCACTCCAAAAATAGTCAAAACGTATTCACGAGGTCTTAAAACGTATATTGGCATCCGAATCTTGAACTTAAAAATTTTCGCGAAATCAATACTTTCTCAATACTACGTACTAGAAAGTAAAAATCTGATGTGGGCAGCACATGACTTTCCCTGCAGACTTATATCCACGTTCTCTTTATTTTAATTACATTTATTTCACTTTTATTGATTTTTCGTTCTCATTCGGTAACCGGGCTTATTTTCAAAGGTGGCGTAGGGAAAGTACGAAAAACTAAAATATCTCGAGAACGGCTAGTCCTAGTGTAATGGGGTTGGTCTTATTATTTTCGTCGTTAAACATTACGCATTAAACGGGCATTTTATGGATATATCTGAGTATACCTAGTTCTTTAGTTTAGATTTTGAAGATTTTTGCGGGCCGTTTTGCAAAAAAAGGCAGGTTATTTTTTTCCGAATCGTACCAAAATCTAATCAGCACCAGAGTGACCTATACGTGACTCATCTACCGAATTTTGTGAAATTCGGTCCATTAGTTTTTCAGCTAGAGTGGATACAAGCTTTTGCGGGCCATTTCGCAAAAAAATGCGGGTTCTTTTATTCCGAATCGTACCCAAAACTAATCAGCACCAGCCCCGCCCACAAGTGACTTACCTACCAAATTTTGTGAAATTCGGTCCATTAGTTTTTTAGTTACAGTGGATACAAAATCTGCACAGACAGACAGACACACAGACAGACAGACACACAGACAGACAGACAGACACACGCACAGACGTCACGCTAAAAATGGTTTTTTCGTATTCTAGAGGTCTCGAAACGTGTAGATCCGTCGAAAACTCGAGTTGTGATTTTCGGCATGATTCCAATACTTTCCCTATACATTACCATGTATTGCAGGGAAAGTAAAAATATGGATGTGCCCCTTCGAGAAAAGTAGATCGAGAAATTGCAAATATGTTGGATATAGATCCATATTGGGGCTTCATGGAAACAAGAAAATCTAGAATAAAAAAAAGCGATTTTTACGTCCAACATGGCTGGCAGGAAGTAGATTTGCCAGTAATGACGTCATGTGCCGGTAATGACGTCATGGTCAGTAAAAGGACACATACATTTTTAAAAGCTCAATGGACGGATCATCTGCGCTTCAAATCTCAACTAAAACGTGAATTCTTTCAAATGGCACTTGAGGAACTTAGCTGCAGTAGATCACAGAGATCTAAAACTGTAGATTTTCAATTTTAACATGAATCCCATGATTTATGGCAGCAATTTTAATTGATTTCACAGGATTCTGCATAAACAAGCAAAGGAGCGAAGAGGTTGTTCGGTCTGAAATTTTAAGGAAGAGTTTACTTCCTTAAAAGTTTACTTCAGCTATAGAATGATGGATTGTCTCCCGTAACTCAACAACATGCCGATTGGAGATCTGTGGTTTGAACCCTGACTTCGATATTATAGTTATTTAGAAGGTTCTCGCATATATACAACGCTACTCAGTAAAAAGAATTGCTGATTAAACAGTAACGAACATGAATTTTTGCGGAAATGAAAATTCAAAGATCACACAAGCCCCAGAACCTTTCAGAAAAGTCTTCCTCCGAAGCAACATGGCTGTCTTTTACCTACATAATTTTATTTCAGAAAAATGTAGGCTAGAAAATTTGGGGTTAGATTTTTTTTTTCCTGACTAAAATGGCGAAGAATCATCAGGTGAGTTTATTTTCATCGAGGCAGTAAAATTCACAAATTTTTTAACATTAAAACAAGCTCATTGTTTTTATATAGTATAGAAATGTTTAAAATGTTTACTGACTTTTTTACTATGTTCTTAATCCCTTGTAAATAATTATTGTAATAAATATAATAATAATTAATATATTCTAATCTCGGATATTTGCTCGGTCGGATGACGTTCTATTGGGATGATAATATTTTTTGCCGAATTTAATTTACATCTTATACCTTGCTAATGTTCGGGTACAATTGAGCGAGACAAATGTACCTTTTAAGGATTTGGGAATGCAATTCTTACAGGGCTGCCCATACACATTGTGGGCCCCCCCTATAAGCATTTATTGCAAATGTGGGACATCCCAGTGGTTAGTGCGCGGGTATTGCACTTGGACGACCCGAATTCGATTTCCGGTTCAGCTCAAAACTATTCCTGTGCTTACGCGGAGTATGGGCACATTAAATATTTGGGTCTGTAAGTCCTTTCGAGAGGTTGGTGGTAGGGGAAGGAGGGTACAGTCCCTGTAAATGTTGTCCCACTGAGTTTCGGTCTAAATTGGGTGGCACTTCCTGGCTGTCCAAACAGATATCTTACATCTTTGGGTAGGTCGGACGGTCTGGGTCGAAGAAGTAGAAGTATTTATCGCAGGTCCCTTTCCATATATGATTTTCCCCTTCTTATGAATCTCTCGTGTCTTCGCTAAGAAAATGGCTAAAGAGAGTCGGGACTCCCTTGATGCCCGGACTTATTCCACTCGAATGGTGTCCGTCCTGATTCGTGTATAAGCACGCCGGAAGTGAAAGTCATACGAGGTTCATCCGAATTATTTTGCATTGTATACACAAAATACAAGTTCAGATACCAGACAGTACATAAGTAATTAACGTGAGGAGAGTGAAAACAGTGATTAACTGAAGTGAAGTGAGCGCTGTTTGGAATTTTTCCAGCTATAAAGTGTGACCTAACTTCTCGCTTATTTTTGAGAATAAGAATAGTTTCTGTAATTTTGGGACGAGATAATGATTCTAAAGAGTACGGTTGGAATAAAATATTGATGACAATATTTGTTTCCGAAAGTTATGCATCGAAACGGAAAACGAGGGAGGTTTGCGACTCTCTCAAGACACATTTTATTGTTCTAGGCGCTGTGCAGTAGTGACAAAGAGAATGGGATCGAATGCGAACATTTTGTAAAATAAGTTACAACTGGATATTTCGAAACATGGTTTTGACATTGCGTAAAAGCCAAACTGCTTCTTGACAATTGATAGCACCGAGGAAAATTGGACTGCTGCTGGAAATATATCACCTATTATAAATATTCTGTGGTGTCAACAGAACAGTGCAGATTCCGAAATTATTTAAAACTGTCTTAGATAAGAAGAAATATACAATCAAGGAGCAGAAAATTAGCTTTCTTGTTTGTCATTGCCAATTTAGTCTATGCAAGTACATGACATAATTATTTAGAGTTAGCTGCTTAATCATTTAGCATAAATGACATAATTATTTAGCATTCCTTCTTTAATACAGATACACTATAGAGCAGAGATGGGCAAACTTGCTTACAGAAGGGTTAAATGAATAAGAAAAAAAAAAACTTTCGGCAGGCCAAATATTTTTATTCATTAAAATTAATTTTCTTAAAAATTCATTTTAAATTTAAAAAAAAATGGTCTCAAAATAGTGATAAATACCTTCTAAATTTTAAGTTCATCGAGAAGTTTCAAAATGATGGGGCGTGTGTGAGATATGCGAAACTGTGATTGTGCGAAATTCGGTGCTGTTGTAGTTCAGATCAGGTCCCGAGATACCTCGGAGCGATTTGTTTAAAAGACGAATTAGTTATTTTATATTGAAGCGCAATTTTGAGTGACTTTTAAACACATCGGTTCTTAGCAATCGGAAATATTATTTTCATTTGAACAACACTGAAAAGATCAAATAATGTTCTTTCCAACGAGCTGTGAACATAACTCGCTGGGCAATTCTTTCATATTTCAATTTGTGTTTTTGAAAATATATTGAAATGACGCGTTTTTAAGGACATTTGAAAATATTTCATTTTTTATTTTCTGCATCAGCGAATTGAAATTTCATACAGTTTCCCTTTTTTTTTTTTGGGGGGGGGGGGGGGTGTTTTTGTGTGTGTATAAATATGGGATGATATCTTCGGATTAAAAAAAATTTTAGTTTTTAATCTTGTGAAATTTTTAGTGGGTCTAAAGTTAAAATTTTTTATATATTAAAAAAAAAAAAAAGTTAAAATTTTTCATTCGAGAGTTTGTTCCGAAAAAAGTCTGTAAGGATTAATAATTTCCATTCTCGACTTCTTATTTTTCAAGCAGTGCCTTCCCTGGGGAAAGAAGAATCTAAATTTAAATAGCAGTCGCTCAGATTGCGGACGGAACGGGGAGCTGGCAACCGGGTTATTTAAATGCGTAATGCGAAACACGAGAGGGAACGTGGCGTGTGTGGGTGCAGCCGACGGTAGAAAGGGTGGACCATGTGCATTCTGATTTATTATTTGTAAATTATGATAATAGGCGTTTATTTTATGATTTTCTACAGTTTGAAGAATAAACTTGTTGCTTTTATCAAAAGATACCTGCGTGTTTATTCCGCCACTTTTACAAGTCTTTTCCGAAATTCATGACGTCGCAATAGGAGGCATGTCTGTTGCTATGGAGATCTAATAATTTAAACACAGTAGAAGAGATTTTCAGCAAGCAGTGGGGTATTAATATAACCGTCGTTAAATTGCTTTGTACAATTTTCTGTGCGTATGGAAAAAAACGGAGCGCGGGAATGATTGTGTTTAAAACAAGCGTTTCGTAAATTGAATGGTGTTATCTGTATCTGCATTATTTACATAACGGGCGCTGATTTGGGATCCGAGCGAAGTCGGGTAATTATTCTAGTATACATTAAATTTCATTGAATGTATAATACATTATATTTTGTTGAACAATTTTTATTGGTAAACGCCTTTCAGCTTATATTTAAAAATTCAATTTTCGTGAAAAATGCACCGACAGATTTATCGTAGAGTCAAATGTCAGGTTTGTTAGTCATTTGGAAATGGAAAGTGTGGCAGTTTAATATATAACAACCAATTAAAGAGAAAAAAAATCAATATTTTTAGAATGAATATATTAAACAAATTAGATGCGTCAATTTGCAAAGTTCTGGCATGTGATTTACTTGAATTGCTGTATGCTGAATGAGTAAAATCCCCCCCCCCCCTCACTAACATTAAAATCAAAGCAGGCTATAACCATATCTGGGAATGAATAGAAATTAAATTTAAAACGTAAACCGCATATATTTCAAAATTTTGCTTCATTTAATTCTCGACTTTTAAGCGGAAAACCAAAATTAAGTCATTTTGTATATAGGTAAAACATTACCTGTATTAAATGCACCAAAGAATTTAATTGCCATTTTCATTTCAAAAATGTGAATATCCTTCTGCAATTTGAACGTGAAATACACAAATGCTTTCGTAAGCAAGAGATATTAATTTTTACGTTTGAAAAGTTCTACTTCGAAACACAGCATCGAACGCTTAGATGAAATCTCCTTCCCACCGAGAGTCGAACTCAAACACTCTTGATCCGCCCCCCCCCCTCCTCAACAAGCAAGCAATCGGCACCCCCTCCTCCTTCAGATTCCGAGCCGATTAAAAAGAAAGTAGAAAACCCTTCGAGATTTAAATACGTACAATTAAACGTTTTAACGGCGCCCGGAGCTAAACCTGCAAGGCAAAACGAAAAATCTAAAAAATGAGAAGGACGTGGGGGGCCGGACGCCCGGAATTTCCGGGCGAGCGATCCGGAGCCCCGTTAAAACAGGAACAGCGAATGCAAATGAGGGTTTTGTAATTACTGCCGCCGTATCAGATACACCGCAAACCCCCCTTTTATTGCACAAATTAAGGGAAAATATGTCGGCTTTGTGGCCGTAATTAACATTGCTATCTCTTGATTAGAAAGTGCCGGCTCTTACCCCAGCAATTAGTGGGCACGGCAGATTTTGGTTTAAATGCCGTGAACGTTGTAATGGGGGAGGTGGTGGGGGGAGTCAAGTGCTGTTTTCCCATTTTTGCTGCAGCAAAATAAACAGCGTCGGATGAGTGTGGATTGTGTCAAGCGATGTTATCACTCAGCCACAGGGTGCGCGCTCAACTGGTGATGATAATTAGAAATTAATCAGTCATTTCGGCCGGAGGGTGGGGCTTTCGACACATCTTGGTTTTAAGCCCGCGCCGGAATTAATCTGCCCGGCTTAAAAATGGCAGACGGGGGTGCTTAAAAATTTAAATTGCCCGGTTATTGCCGGAATGAGTTAGGTTCTCGGCGGGAAAGTGTCATTTGTTTTTGGAATCTTGCGAGTTTCTGGTTCTTTTAAAAACTTCGCGAAATAGTTCGTGGTGGGAAGCTGAAGACGGTAATTCGGACATTAAATTTTCAGCTTCTTTGGATTTGGGACCGAAGGGTTTTCGAATTTTTTAGTGCGCGGTCAAATGTGGATGGAGGAATTTAATGCCATTACGTATTCATAGTTCGAATGCGATGAAAGTGGCTGACATGTTTCTTGAAAATGATGATAAATTCATTTAGGAGATGGAGAAATCTAAAGAACGTTTGTATATCTTATAAATGTCATGACGACCCACACGTGTTACAATGATGGTATGTTATAAAAATGAGAAACTGTTTGATATCTGTAGATAAAATAAATTTAAGTTATAACAAAGAAAATGCAATTATCAGTGTAGATTAAAAGATCCAGCAATTTCATATATTTCAACAAATGCAGTCATTTTCTAAATACATATAAATGCATAAAAATTCAGTTTTTTTTTTATAAAGACACATCAAGCACAATTTTATCTTTATATTTTTACTCGATTTTTTATAACAAAATATTTTTTCCCTACTTCAAAAGCTGCGGAAAAAAAATTTCAACTAAAAATCTTGCCATAAAAAACAAAAATCCTTTACTATTAACAGTAAATAACAAACGACAAGTTTCACAATTTAATAATGACAAAAATTTCAAAATATATTGTTATAAATTGAACTGATTTGTAATTTTTTTGTAAATTGAAAGTTCAGTTGAGTAACTGAAATATATATTTAAAAATTTTACATATTTGTTATCGAAAGCAATTTCATTTGCTTATTTGTTAATTTAACTTGAACTTATAGTATGTGTAAGTCTTATAAAAGTATAAAATAACTATTTTCTCTGCTTGGATAGTGCAAAACTTTCTTCTTACGTACTGGTTCTTTTATACCTCCATGGCAGTTCTAGGTAAATAGCCCAAAATTATAAATGCGTATTTTACCTTTTGCATATTTCGGGAATCATAAAAGCATATTTTTGTGAATGTTTGGGCACTTTTTAAGTTTAATTTCCGAAAGCAGAGGCATTTCTTTTTTAATTAACTCAAACGGTACGTTCAGCTGCATCTAACTTTCACTTGTTGCATTTTTTCAATTGTGGAATTTTGTTTTTGGATTGAATACAAACTTTGAAAAGATCCGACATCTGAAGTAAAATAAATATATTAAAGTACAAAAGCGATCTTTTTTTTTTTTTTTTATAAATACTTTCTATTCAAGAAACCGCTTAATGAAATCTCTTGAGAATGCCGAAAATAAGGTAGAGGTTCTTGGTCTCTTAAGAGTGCCCCATCAAATATTTTAATGAATTAAAACAGAATTTCCCTGAGGTTCAATTAGCGTATTTTATGCAATAAAAATATCTAAAATGAAAGGCTCCTCTTGACTTTCTCATAGATTTAATTTGGAATCGTTTAAGAACAGGTGTGTTACGATTAATATATTGTTTAATGAGCTTCCGTTCGCAAATTATTCTTTCAATATTGTTCAAAAATTTTTTTAAAGAATTATTTTTTCAAATTGTCAAAAGATTTGTCACACCGATGAATTGGATATATTTCACTGATTTGTATTAATATAAACAATATTAACAATATGTTAAAAATTTGATCTACGTTCTTAATAGCGATTTTAAATACAGTTTACAATGTATTTGTGATCTTTGCTAGAAAATATTTAAAAATTTTGACACCATTTATATTTATAATTTATGTGAGAATTTTATTAACAACTAACAACTGTTGTTCCGGAAAATATCCAGTTTTGTCTCGAAAATGATCCTACGGAAGACTTAAATTTCAAAAAATGTGTTTTTAAATTATCCAAATTACAAAAATTAAGTTCTAGTTTCGCACATAATGTATAAACATACAAACTTTCGTAGTGGTACATGCATTCACTTTTGAATTACCGTGTTCACATATCACAGAGATAGACATACCCCCCCCCCCCCCCCCCGATAGACATACCCCACTTCTGACGCTAATTTGTTACGTATCCTCTGGAATCGCGGGTGTGGGCTCAGGATACAAGAATGAGTTCAAATTTCTCGAAGCTTCGGAAAATCGTTAAATATGAAATAAATAGCCAAATCTGGCAACCCTTCTTCAAACTTCAGCATGTGGCAACCCAAGATTCGCGTCATGGGAAAGAATGCCTGTACGGGTATTTTCTCCGTCTGGTTTTCAAAAGAAAAGACTCCTGTGAGGGAATATTACACGTTCGCAACAATATCAAATGCCAATTTTTTTTATCTAATGATGCAAATTGTGAATTCTTCAATTTAGTTTGTTTTTTCCATAATCGATATAAATATAAAATTTCATAACGATGTGTCTATTTTGTACTTTATGTATCGCTCTATATCACATTTATCGCGTTTGGCCAAAGCCATCACGCACAGTAACAAATATAATTCTTAAAATGTTCGGAGCGTATTTATGAGGTCATAAAACATATTTATCCGTTAAAAATTCCAATTCGAAATTCTTCGGTGAAATAAAATTTTCTCTATACTACAGTATGAGATTGTAAAAATCGCCTAAAAATGAGCAAATACAGTGTGAGAAGACAAAGAGAAAGCTCAGATAAAAAGCTGAAAACAAAATATAAATATTAGATGAAGGATGAAAGTTATTGTGTTGCTCTAACGTCACTTTTATCACTCTTTGTTTTGATTACAAATCCTCCTCTCTCTAATCATTATGCAAATTATACCCATTGTCTAACACAAAGATATCCAATAATAAAACAAAAACACAGGTATATAATCTCGCTTTACCACCTTCCAATGAAAACGAACAAATCAAAGACTCCCCCCCCCCTCTACACTCAAATCAAATTTTAATTAACGACAACGCATTAATTGAAATCACTTCCGAATTTCTCCATTCATAAGTGGTTTTTCTTGCAAAGCGAGCCACCCCTCCTCTCCCCCCTCCGATCCATTGAAAAGCTGCAGGAGAATCAGCCAACTGTAAAATTGTTCATTTTCTATCCAGGGATTCATAACAACAAAGAGGGCATCTTATCAGTTCGGGACTTCCAGCGCATAATCAACGCTTCAATTGCAATTTTCATATCCACTTTTCTCGCCCTATCGGCTTTATTTACGATTCGTTATTGTCTAACACCCCCCCACAAAACCTTAGCGCAGGAAATTCAGCAACCATTCAAAGTACCCAAGGGGTCATGCGACCCTCGCTGCACCACGCACGCCGGGACTATGTTTGTAAACCATTAGCACTACAATCGCTCGAAATATTTTCTAATTTCTGTGCTCCAGCTTTGTGCCTTTTTGAAGCGCGGCTTGGGGGTGTTAATCTAGCGCTTTCGAAGATTGTTGTGGCTAGAGGTACAAAAGGGCTGAGTCTGTTATGAGCATTATTTCCGAATGGCATTCACCGCTTTTCATATAGCTGCTCTTCTTTTTTATTAAATTTTTATTTTTCTTCCGCGTTATGATTTGGCTTTGAAAGCCGTTTGGGAGAAAATGGTGAACAATCGAATCAACATAATTCACCTATACACATTTCTCCTTGATTTTTGCCATGTTTTGTGGTTTTATAACCTTAATTATAAAGCCGGGGAAGCTGTGCTGTAGGTTGAGCTGAGGGTGCGAGAATAATTATGAGCTGAATTTACTTTTTCATCATTCTTAAGAACACTATAATTTGCAGATATTTAAAACCCCAGCTTTTGTGAGAGATAAATGGAAAAATCAAAAGAAAAAGGATGTGAGGAACGAGTATATATAATCGTAAGCACATCTAAAATGAATAAAAAACAAATTGAAAGATTTTTTTTCGTGTGTATGGTATGGATTATGTATACATATCAAACTGCACACAGCACCAGATATAAATACCAAATCGTATATGCACCAGGTGATTGTGGTAAAATTTGATTAAAAAATCTGGATCTGATAAAAGAATAAAAAGAAAAAAGAGGAAATAAATAAATATATGTATGTAAATGTATATATGTGTGTGTATATATATATGTGTATATGTATATATATGTATGTATATGTGTATATATATATACATATACACATACACACACACATATATATATATATATATATATACATATATGTGTGTATATATATATGCAATTAATAGCAACTAAACTGCTTCTAAATTGCTGTTTAAAAAGTTAAATATACGATAAAAACACATAATGTAAACAAATTAATGACGATATGTTATTAAATTTATACAATAATTGTCTAATGTGTTTGTGCCTTTACGGATCCTCTAGAATCCCCTCAGTGACTTCAAAAAATATTTGTACTTTTATAGTATCAATCATAGGATAGAACTTAACAGAGCCAGATTTTCGATTCAAAACTAAGTTTTTCCAGAAGTCTTTCCAAACCTTCAGGAATATCTCCGGCGACCCCGAACATTGCATCTTTGCATATATAGTATCGGTCACCGAATAGAACTTAACGCAGTCGGATTTTTGATTCCTTCCTTGGAGAAAGTGAGGGAAGCGAGATGGAGGACAAAGTGAAGGAGAGGGTAGACAAAGCATTCCAGTCACTCAAGAATCACACGATGACCTATAAGGCTGAAATTTTGCACACTTATAGTATTGACTATGGGACAGAATCTAAC
This sequence comes from Amaurobius ferox, assembly GCA_951213105.1. NCBI lineage: Eukaryota > Metazoa > Arthropoda > Arachnida > Araneae > Amaurobiidae > Amaurobius > Amaurobius ferox. The sequence continues at coordinate 88,033,135 of OX578137.1, forward strand.
AGATCCACTTTTTGATTAGAACGACTATTTTTGACAGCGCCCATACATTGTTAAAAAAAAACTAATTAAAAAAAGTTACAACTTGTTTGTGTAAGAGTGTTAGTTTTCCCTGCGTGTTAAAAGGCTTAAATGAAATTCTAGTGAGATTTAAAATATCAGAAGCGGGAATATTAGTTAATTTAAATAAATATAACTTTGTCATATATAATTATATTTCAAACGAAACAGTTACTAATTTGTTTTAGGCAGTGTTCTTAACGAAGATTTTTTATTTTTTAGTTATTTATTTTCTCGAAAGAATAAAATATTTATCTAAGATAAAGTCGAGTAAAATTTCTGATTTTAAATTTATAAATTAGCTAATATTTCTTTCCAGATACTTTATATTTCATTTCACGAAACTTTTAACCTTTTGCTTACGCGTGGGACAGCGTCAATCTCAAACGAAGAATCTCTATATAGACATATATAATAAATTACAAAGTTGAGTTAAAAAAGAAACAGAATTTTATGAAATCGATAAAAATTTTCAGGGGATTAAATTTGAAGAAATACAAAATTTAAATTTTTATACGGCCCCCGTACAAAAACATTTCCAATGAGTAAAATGTGCCCCATACACTAATAAGGTGATGTACAAAACTTCAGCATTTTATCATAAAAAGTCCCAGAGATATCTTTAGACAAAGTTGGTGAGGGATTAATCACAAATTAAAATGTATATGTTTACAGCAAGAGTGCAAATAACGCAATGCAGAAATGCATCATAGGCAAATAGTATCTGCCTCTTATCTTTAATGGGTCTTTGGCATGGATGGAAAATATGTTGAACAAGCTTTGTAAGCTTTGTGTAAAGTTATTATTTCTACACAGTGCAGATACTTTTGTACCAATAAATAGCAAAATTATTATTTATTAATGTAATCATTGTTTTTTTTTTTCGTAATTTGTGTATGATTTCTGAAACGCGATCTGCCGACATGATTTTTCCCCTCTGAGAACCCATGTCGATGCATCGAAAAGTGGTTTAGGTCAGCATTTGTGTCTTTTCATATCTCTGGGACTTTTTATGATAAAATGTTGAAATTTTGTACATCACCTTATTAGTGTATGGGGCACATTTTACTCATTGGAAATGTTTTTGTATGGGGGGCCGTATAAAAATTTAAATTTTGTATTTCTTAAAATTTAATTCCCTTGAAAATGTTAATCGATTTCATAAAATTCTGTATCTTTTTTTACGCAACTTTGTAATTTATTATATATGTCTAAGATCAATATTTAAGGAATAAAAGCCGAGATCAATGTTTTTGGGACACCGTGTATATGTGTGTGTATATATATATATATATATATAATATTTCGTGCACGGATTCATTATTTAATGGCATCAGTTCATTACAAAGAGACGCTTAAAATGGGTGGATGCTATAAGAACAGACAAATTTGAAAAAAAGAGAGAGAAGAAAATGTGTGTTAAAGTGGAAGTCTAAAAAGTGAAAGGGACTGCACGTGACGAACATGTTAAGGGAATGATTTCCACGGGGGCATCTTTTCCGTAAATAATCTGGAATGCATTGTTACTGTGTATATATTCCATTTGCATAACGGGTAAAAATGGGAGACCGGGTTTTCAGCGGGTAGATTGGAACTGGCTCCAAAACGTGTAAGGGTGCGTAAAGCGATAATAGACTTTAAAAGGAGGGAGAAGAGTTCTTCTGGCATAGAGGCTTCCCTATACAAAGGAGCCAGAGAGGCGGAAATTCTGTTAGATATATATATTGCGAACGGATAGATTTGCCATGCAAGATGCAAGGCGCAAGATTAGTGCTAGAAAATTGTTGTTGTCCAAGAATGGGGCCCAAATAGTATCTGCGGAAAAAATAGAAGGACGGATGGTAAGAAATATCCCTCCCCGTTCTCTCCGTGCATATATATTGTAAAAAAGAACGAGGGTGGACTTGAAAAATTGGCGGTTAGAGAAATTCCACCGCATCGCCGCATATGAAAGCATTTTAAACGAACACCGGGTATAATATTTGCCTATATATTACGCCGCACGCTCCCTTCTCCCCTCCCCCCCTTTCGGTTTCAATGTGCAGTTTTCGCAGAGAAGAAAACCACTTTCAAGACGCATGGATGTTTCGTTTTATCATAGTTTTAAACTTTTGATCTTCAGTCCCCATTCCTCCAGGAATGGGTTGTCTCTTTTATTTTTCATCCTTCGCTTTTTTTTTTTCTGGCAGAGGGCTGCTTCCTCATTGTCGTTGAAACGTGCTCAAACTGTTCCTTTATGCAAATATTTTAACGGATTTTGCTCTGTACGTCCCATGAATGTTTGAATACTCCCTGCGCATTTTTCTCTGCCGCGTGTTCTTTTTTTCCCGCTCAAAGCTTAATGGAACAGGTCTTTGCCTTGTTTCGCCACGGATATATCTACGGAGGTTCGGATATTAAATTCTTCGTTTTTCGAATGCAATCCAATTGGCCGCCACCAGAAAACGCTTTCCTTCTCAATCTGGCGCGTGGTGAGAGAATGGGAAATGAATGCACTGTGGCTTTCATAGCGTTTTCTATTATAACCGATTACGCTTGTATTGCAGAGTACATTTGAAGTTTCCCCCTTTTCATTCATTCTGTACCCCCGGAGTCTTTCAACTGTATACTAAATAATCTGATGTGGGCAACACATGACCTTCCTTATATAATGTAATGAATATACTACCTTTACAGTAAAATAAATAGGTTTTTCTTATAGTAGATACTAATATTTTTTCCAAGATATTGAATTTCCGACAATGAGTCGTCATTTTCATTGATTTAGCGTCATTGTTATCCATTTGGCGAGATTTTCGTTAATTTGGCAACATTTCAAAAAGTCGCCAAGTTGGCGACATTCCGCCAAATTCGTCGCTAAAATCTCGCCAAGCGTTATGGACGAAGAAATAAGTTATTCTTACAGCAGATAAATGACTATTGGTGTTCAAATACAAAAGTATTACTCAAAGTATCTTTTTTCATGAATGGAACGAGCTAGATCCACGAGAATGATGTCATCCAATTTAATGCATGGTATTATACATGAAAAGTGAACATATTTCTCAATAGGAAATATTTTTTTTTATTTTATATGACTTTTTGATAATTTTTTTGAAAAATGTGCAATATCTCGAGAACGGTTCATTCTAAAATTTATGTCAATCGTTTTCTAATGAAAAATTACATAAGAAATGTCTATTTGCGTAACTTTATTAGTGGTTTTGACTTTTTGACGATTTTTTCAAAATTTCATTCGAAAATATAGGTGTGTTCTGAACATTCGATTGCGTATAAAAACAATAGGCTTCCAGTGTTTACGGATTGTGATTTTTGTACCAAATTTGATTCGATTCGGTTCATTCGTTCGTCAGTTATCGTCTCCACAGACTCACTGACACACACACACATACACACACACACACACACACACACACACACACTTTCACACACACACACAGACATCACTTCAAAAATGTTTGATTCGTGATCAGGGATGCTTAAAACGTGTTCTCCCGTCGAAAACTCGAATTCGAATTTTCGACCCCGTCACAATACTTTCCTTATACATTATGTATATAAGGAAAGTAATAATGGCGCATCACTAAAATTTCCGATTTGTAAATTCATATTGCAGGGCAAATACATTGATTACAAAGAGTTCTTGTAAAATTTCCTGAATGAAAAAATGATTAAACTAATTACTTTGAAAATGGAAGTATATATTAACGAGTTTATAGGTATTGAAAGTTCGGATAAATACAAGGTTTTTCAAAAATACTGATCAGACTTATTTACAACTTTTTCATTGTTAGTGCTAGGCGCATACAGTGAAAAATTGTTTTATATCTTTAGACGAATTACATTAAAACACTTTCTAAACTGTGTGACGTGGTAGCATAAAAATATATAAAATAACTTTTATATAGTTCCTATAGCGAAAATAGTATACAACTAAAGTTTCGGTTTGGGGAGGATGCTTAAATCCTTCCGAAATTTGCTTGGTAAAAGAGTGGTTTGTAGTATAAGTACGAGAATTTTGTTTTACTCCTTACGCTTTGATTTTATTGGTACAGATACCAAATTAGCTAATTATTACATTAAAGTTTATAAATATTTTTTGAGCAATTGAACATTTTGATCTAAAAGGGCTGTATAAAAAGTTAGATTTCGTATTTTTATGAAAATACCTCCTCCAGTTCTGAAAATATTTTTAACAAATTTGTCTTATAATTTAAAACGATTTTCCAATTGTAAGTCTGTGTTTACTAACGGTTCAACAATTATACACCTGATCAATCTTTTTAAAACGCCCTGTATATGTAACACTCTCTCTGAAGTAAAAATGAGCTCCGAGTTGGATATTTTCAGTAGTTTGAAATTCACTTTAAACCAAATAGTCTGATCTGGGCACACAAAACGGGTAGAAATTAGACATCCATTGCTATAAACCTTAAAAAGTAATCCAATACTTTTTAACAATTCAAGAGCAACAAATTACCTGTTTATATTTTCCTCTTTGCTCTGTTTCTTACTTATTTTTATATTTAAAAGACGAAATCGTCACAAAATACCTCATTTCTCAAATTTATACTCTTCCCGAAATTGAGAGAAATGAATCTTTTATATAAAAATAAAGGTACAAGTTCCTAAAACAACTCTTTATAAAAGTTCGATTCCCTTGTAAAGTAAATTATCCACACAATAGAAACATTAAATAGAACGTATTCCAAATTAGGGAATTTTAATTCGATTCAATGACATTTCTAACAAAATTATGAACTAAAATTCACTCCCTAAAAGAGCCTACGAAAACCAAAATTACAGATCACCGTAACTAATTTTAAAACAGTAATATTTACCATGAAAATGGGTAAGAATCGGATGTATATCTGATCAAAGTAGACTGGCACGATATGCGGACGATTCTGTATATCGCATCGCATAGCGTCGCATCGCTCTTGTCCTTCCTCTGCCCCTGGATATGAAGAGTGCCATTTACACTGCGGGTACACTATCGCAGCGGAAAAGATCCATTTACAGGCAACGTTAACAGAGTAAGGGGTAGAGCGTGAGGGATGTTTACCGGCCCACGTTACCACAGGTATATGAAGCTTGATTTGAAGCTGGGTTTCGTAGGACGTATCCTAATATGAAACGTTATATTATTATACTGCTACAGTATAATAATATAACGTTTCATATAATAACATGACGTTTAATACTACAATAATATGACGTTTGATACTACAATATAATAATATGACGTTTAATACTACAATATAATAACATGGCGTTTAATACTACAATATAATATTACGACGTTTAATACTACAATATAATAATATGACGTTTACTACGCACTGTATAATATGGCGTTTAATACAGCAGTATAATAATATGCCGTTTAATACTACAAAATAATAATATGATGTTTAATACTACAGTATAATAATATGACGTTTAATACTATAGTTAAATTTAAACAAAAATTTTTACGTTATGAATTATATTTAGTGAGGTACAAGATTACTATAGTGATACAATTATAAAGTTCAAAATTATAATTCTTTTCAAAAATTACGTTTATTTTATTAAAAATAAAATAAAATAATGATAAATCGTCATTATGTTACTACTTATTGAATAAAATTTTATTAAAAAAAATAATAGAAGAAGAGTAAAAAATATGAAGTTGTAAATAAAAAAGAGTTTATATAATAAAACTAGTTCAGAATTTTAAAGTGTATTTAGGGAAACAAATTTCGGTATCTAATAATGAACTCAATTTTAAAATTTATAAGAGTGTTGACTAAAAATGTTTAATTTGAAATTGATGAAAAATCTTCAAATTTAGGACTTTAATTAGTTGGTAGCGCATGATAAAAAGTTTTTAACGAATAGACTTGTCTTTCTCGTGATTCTCATGTATATGGAAAGCAAATTATTTTTTACATTTGTTTAAATGTTTTAAATTCCTATACGACAAATTAATATTAGTATATTATAAAAGTAAAATCCTTTTGTTAAATTGACACAGAATGGCCATTCGCAATCTTTTTTAAATCCTTAAATATAATAAAAAGCCACTTAATTTTGTATCATATCTTTATTTTAAAATAAGAACATTGCTTAATATTTATGAAGATTTTGTTATTTTTCTGCAATACTTTAGCACTGAATGATACATTTTCTAGAGGATTTAAACCATCGAAGTTTTGAATAAAAATTATAAAAACTGTGTTCAAAAAAATATTTTTACATCAGTTTCTGTGTGGTTATTAAATACTTAAAAATGCTTTAATGTTCGAAAGTATTTAATTTAATACGTTTACATAATGATCTAGATATTTTAAAATGATTACTAAATATATTATTTTAAAATTTTAAATTAATAAGAGAGAAATAATATTTATGGTAGCAATCATGAATTGGGGATTTGTTTTTATATATGAAGCAACAAACAATTTCTAATTTACCAATTAGAAATATTTTTGCATAAATATAATATTAAAAAGTGTAATTAAGTAATAAAAATATAGGTCAATAAATATATAATAAAAATTGATGTAAATAAATATATATATATATTAAAACGTTGTAAGTAAGTGGATATGTAATTAAAAACTGTAGGTAAATGAATGTATATTAAAAGTGTAGTTAGGTATAAATAAATAAATATTAAATATTTGAAATAAAATTTCTATTTGCTAACGATCTATATTAAGCAGGAAACAATTAAATTACAACTAATCCCAAACTGTTATAATATGCAAACTATCTTTTCAAATAATTAGTTAACGTGACAGTTTTGTAAAATTTTGCTAATTATCTAAGATGCTGAGTTATTTAAGTGGAGGGACAATGCGGATATTTGGCAACAGTCCTGTTTATAAAAATTACAGAAGTTTACCAAAAGGATAATATAGAATTCAAATATTCATATCGGTTACATTTACGTTGCTGACCTTAAGATGCGATACCAAAAAGCAACGTCGAATAAAACCGTATCATAATGAGAAAACGATTTCCGCAGAAGCGCGTGATTAAAATTACTCCCGCCCAGCCATTCCATCACATATCCACCTAAACAAAACACCCTTTTCCGTTAAAACCGTTCCAAAACGCAAACGACTGACTCCCGTCAATAAAGCGACCGACGACTGCCGGTCGGATCGAAGATCCACTGGTACAAACAGCAAGACTGACAATAGGAAGACACTGTCACTACTTACTAATAAACACGAGAAGTCCGCACGCAAGTCCAGCAGATCGAACCCGCCGGATATCATCGTCCGATCGACGGTATTCTTTCCCTGCAAACAATTGCTAACGCACATACATCAGCAATTAGCTCTCCATGGCTACCAGAACCGATAGCAATGAGCGATTCACGTGTGCACAAGAGATCTAATAAAACTTTTCCGGGCGGTAATTTTGGGAGAGTTTAACCTCGCCCGTAACCCTTGGCGAATCGCAAACATTGAGGCAGCCTGAGGAGGCAGCATTAATAATGGATATGTGTGGAATCCGACAACACGCGATTGCTTGGACAGGGCAGGCGGTCATTCGGGCCATCGCATTCGGAAAACTCGATTTTCGAGTACCCGGGAATTTTCGGGAAAAGTAGCAAAATTTTCGTAGGCATCGGCACGCGATGTTTTCAATCACGGAATAGTGCGAGAGCGGAATTGGAATAACTTTGCCCTTTTCTGAAAGCAAAAGTGTGCCCAGCGACGCTTCAGAAAGTTTGCTTTAATTATCGCCACGCGCCGCTCACTCCTCTCTCGTCTTTCGCTTTCTGCTGAGATGAGGAGTCCGAATTCTTGTCGAAGAGGAATGCCCAAACCAGGAGGATCGCAATCTATTTGTGAAGCCACACTCTGAATGGACAAAAGAATACTTTTCCGCTTCCATTGCAGATGAACGAAATTTCTCTCCGCCAGGCGCGATTGATTCGGGTATGCCGTGCTTCGCGTTGCAGGATATTAGCTCAACCAGATTTTATTCCGAAAGAAATTATAAATACATAAAATTAAAATTGGGTCTGTTCATTTGCCTTTTCTTCATAAAACCTCCACACAATTTTACCCAATCCATTTAAAAATTGAAAAGTTAAGTTTTAGTAATACCGTTGGCGAACTAGGCCATATTTTAAATTTCTAGGTTTAGGGGTTGCGGAGAAATAAAAAAAAAATAGATTAATCCGATGATTTTAGTTCTAAATACACAAAATTGAAATTGTGTATGTTGATGTGCCTTTTCTTCATATAATCCCACATATTTTCATCCAATCTATTTAAAAATTGAAAAGTTAAATTTTAGTAATACAGTTGGAAAACTGGGCTATATTTTGAATTTCTGGGTTTAGAGGTTGTGGAGAAATAAAAAAATAGACTAATCAGATGATTTTTTTTTCTTTTAAGGTTAATTTAAGAAAAGTGGTATAATTTTGCTGGATAATGGAAACAAATAGTTTATATTTTTTAAAATTACATGCATAAAACGCTGAACTGCAGAAATAATAGTGCATACGATTTTTATTTTTTGCCTAAGAAATACGTTAGTTAAACTTATTTAAAGAATGCATGAAGTGTATGGAAAATATATTGACAGATATTGTAAATTTTTAATTTTTAATGATGCAAATAGGGTTTAATAAAATATTTTTTCCCCCTGAAAATATAAATTTTGTAATTGATTTATTTTATTAAATTTTTGTTGAAATAAATTTGGACAAACATTTCTCCGTTTTAAATATATTTAAAATTCTTAATGCAAGACTACTTTTTTATGGTGTTTTATTATTTTTTTTTAGGATGCACTTGTAAGAACACAACATAAAATATGTTTAGTGTGAATAACTTTATAGTATTAAATGATCTGAATATTTTTTTGTTGAATATTTTATTTTAAATACAATAAATTGCACTTATTTATTGAACTTTTTTATGGCGTATATATATACTATTAGAGCGAGCGTGTGTTTTTAGTTCATTTGTTTTAAAAAAGTGATTGCTAAAATAGTGATTGCTGGATATAACAGACAAGGGCTCCATGACCCGTCCGCTAATCATTCACATAAAAGTTAACATTCCATTTACAGAATTACTAAAATTGTAATAAATAATTAACTAACATGTCTTTTATCAATTAATTTCTTCTAAAAGACAACGAAAAAGGAGAGCAATGAAGCACATTAAACTGATGACTGGATATTAAGCTATAAATAATTGCGTTACGATGCCCCCTCTAAACAAAGAGTTTGAGCGAAAATACATAATATGTCACCTAATGGCATCATTGGATGCGAAAAATGCTGTGCTTCCCGAACCTTTCATTTAATGAAAATAGCGATAGTCAGCGGTGGGCATTCAAATATTTATGAAAAGCGGAATTTTCGGACCTGCAAAATAAGGTTAACACGCAACGACCCCTGGTCACGGAAGCTCCCAGACACGGAACGAGTGGTAAATTTACGATATTTGACTTCACGTATCGATTTTTACAGCGAAGAGGAATGAAAAGGAGATAAAAATTGGCACGATGCTTACAGATAATACCCGATGTTGATCGGGATTTAAAATATGCGCAAATTCTCGCACTGTTATAAATGATACTGTTCTTCAAAACTTTTCTATTAACTCATTTAATTTAGATTTCCTATATTATATAAGTATATTATATAAGATACTGGCAGTGAGATTAGTTTAGATTAGTTCAGAGCAGTGAGATTAGTTTAGATTAGTTCAGCAGAGAAATTAGTTTAGATTAGTTCAGCTGTGAGATTAGTTCAGCAGTGAGATTAGTTTAGATTGGTTCAGCAGTGAGATTAGTTCAGTGAGATTAGTTCAGCAGTGACATTAGTTCAGATTAGTTCAACAGTGAGATTAATTCAGATTAGTTCAGCAGTGACATTAGTCGTGAGATCAGTGAATCGAACAGATGTTTTAACGATATCTAACGGTTCTTAGGTTGTTGTAATAACTATCATACTAAACCGCAAATATGCAAATTAGTCTTTGACGTAAAAATACGTCTTATAGTAATTAGCATCACACAATTTTATTATTATAATTTTATAATAAATGTTTATATATTTATTATATTTCTATAAATATTTTATTATCATAAGTTGTCAGATATATTTGTGACTAATTTCAACTCTCATTAATTCTGGGACTATTAAACGTAGAGTAATTAATAATACGTCATTAGATGGCCTATAGAGTTCCATTTATAACAATACAAGTTTCGAACCTCAACCCTTTCGATATAGTAGCAGAATTACGTTGATTAGGTTGCATCTATACTATATTTTTTGTAAAGTTTTATAAAAACTGGGTAAAAAAAATTTCCGTTATATTAAACTAGCAGTATACCCGTTCTTCGTACGGAATATATAATATTATATAGAAAATTAAAATGCAGAATTATGTGCAAGTTCCTATAGTGTTCTAAATGACATTGTTATTCGCAATATTCTATTAAAATATTTAATTTAATTCTCCTAAAAAGAAGTATAAGAATTCCCGTTCTCGCTGTACAAAATTATCTTCACAGGCAGATCTGAAAAATATTTACAAAATATATGGAAATGGATCAATATATGCCAAAAGGAAAGGGCTTTGAAATTTGGTTTATATTTGCAATAATGAAAGCGCTAAAATGGTATTCGAAATCTACCAATACCATTTTAATTTTGTTTCAACAATTGGCTAAAGCTTATATATATATATGAGAAAATCTTTGCCAAAATAAAACAGATGACGTAAGAAATTGAAAATACCATTAATTTTCGAAATCTTTAAATCAGAAGGCCATAATTGATATAATAGTCAAAATTGCAATTGGTATAAAATTTATTTTTGTATACATTTCGTTTTTATTGAAATCGGAAAAGACTTAATAAAAATCGTCTGCTGTATAAACATATTGGATTTAATTCCGTTGCTAAGCAATATGATATAATTTTGATCAAATAAATTTGCTGAAAAATATCGTCTGCATAATGTTATTTCTATGAAAGGTTTAATTGTGAGTTTTTTATTAAAATCTCGACAATCCCCGGTTCTAGAAACTCGAAACATGGACTAATTTTTAAGTAGGATTTGTTCAATGGTACCCAGAAAATGTCATCAAATTCGATGCAGCTGTTCTATCCAGATGATGAGACAAACACACTAACTTACAGACAGATTTTTAATTTTATTTATATAGATTATATTCTCTATATGAAAAGTATAAGTATTGTTGTTCCTGCTATGCAAAATTATCTAAGGCAAATCTAAAAATTTAAATATCTTAATTCCGTACATGGCCAAACTTGCTGTGTAAATTTGTTTAACATACGCCAAAATAAAGACGCTCATATGGTAGTAAAAGATAAACCCGTACCATTTTTATATCGTTCCAACAAACGGTTAAATACAATAGAAAATACGAATGTGAAAAATATTTGCCGAAATGAAAACAGATGACTTGAAAATACATCAATCATTCATTATCTTATACATTCCAAAGGACATCCACTATTATAATCCAATCGCAAATTAATACCACTAATTTATAAAATTAAATTTTTTATTATTTAAATTGGATAAATTTAATGAAAATCGTTTGTCTGCCTTATAAACATATTAAATTTAATTGTATTGCTAAGTAACCTGATATAATTTTCTTCAAATAAACTTTCGGAAAATTATTAACTGCTTATTTCTATGGAATGTTTAATTCTACGTATTTTATTAATATCTCGACAATCACTGGTCCAAAAAACTAGAAACAGAAATGGGGTTACCCTCTGTGAAATATAAAATATACATACTAACTTTTAAAAAATCTGTCAAACACTGTGAATTCGTATGCGGAACAAACAAACAAAACACAAATAAAAAATAAATGAAAACAGACTTTTTCAATTATAATATATATATATATATATATATATATATATATATATATATATATATATATATATATATATATATATATATATATATATATATATATATATATATATATATCTGCCAAAAACAGGTTTTCAGAAAATGTCTGTCAAGTTATTTGAGCTTGTGTTGATTAAAGGCAGCATTTTCGGAGATGAACTTATGTTTTATCGACAGAAAACAAAAATGTTTGTTCACAAATTTCTATTTTGATTCGATTTACCAGTGACATGGCAACGACGTGATTGTTTTGCATCGTTTAACATCCTTTTATTGTTTGAAAGACACTAATGGTAATGAAATATCGGACAGATAAACAAATAAATGTAAACAGCTTCCGATGGACGCACCGATTCATTTATTTATTATATTCTGTCCAAACAGAGTTGTTTTCTGAATATTTGAAAGTATACCGTTAATGTTGATGATCACGATTGGAACTTTAAGCATGCGTTTTATGCTTACGACGTGATATTAGCAATAAGCAAGTTATACGTAAACCAAAAAAAAATATTTCTAATTAGAAAAGTATCCATTTTATCATTAATGGCGTCACAAAAATTGAAAAATCCATTATCGACAAAACTGTATCATTATAATTAATAATTAAAGTGGTAACACGTCAACTTCAATATTTAAGCATAAAATTAAAGCTTAAACTATAACACTAGTTGATACACATAAAAAATACAGTACATAGAAAATCAAACTTGAATAAAATTTCCAGACCAATGCATTTGCAAATTAAAAAAAAAAAAAAAAAAAAAATGAATAGCACGCAAGTAAATTGTAATTTATTGTAACGGTACTTAATTAAACCGAATAAAGTTCGGGCAAACTGTATTTTACTTCAGTTGTACTTCATAAAGATGAGAAATAGAACCGTATTGGCTAACGTGTTTAAATTTATTTTCAATAGAATGCTCGTAATTTAAACTTGAATGTATAACTTTTATTTATAAAAATAATTACTGAATATCGACGTGGTATAGATTCTGGTAATGCGCTGGAAGAAGATAAATTCAACAAATGTTTATAATTTAAATTTTAATGCATTTCAGATGAAAATAAAAAATTGGGGGCACGTTTGTCGATTGAGGCCTTTTCTTTAAAAATAAAATCATGAAAATTAGCTGACTAGATTCTGTGAACATGTTTAGGTCAGAAACATCGTCAGAGCTTAAATATGTAGAAATAATTTAAGAAATTATTTCTAATTATCACTACTGAATTTCTTAATAAATTACAGACGTTTAGAAATATAAGATAGAAAGAATTAGTGTCACAAATATTTCATTAATCCGCAAATTATTTACTTAATTTCATCAATATCTTTCCCACGAGAATTATGTTTAAATGCATTCTGCGTTCAAAATTCCTTCAAAGATTAAAAAAATTCTGCACAGTTTTATCACGTCATACAGTAACCTCATCCTTAAATCTTTAAAACACCAACAACTCAGTTTAATTTTACTTAATGCATTTTATAAAAGTGAAATTTCTCTTATCATTCAACACGGCATACCATTAAAAAATTGCAAATTTTATTTAGTTTTATAAATCTGTCACGTTTTTTAGCATATAGAAAACATAGTAAAAGAAAAGTATTATGACCATTGTATATGTTACAAGCCAAAAAAATCCAATTGGTCCGTTCTACATCGTGGTTCTAACTTGTAGCTTTGCTTGAAAATATAGAAACAAAAATGAAACCATAACTCTTTTACTAACTCTTAACTAGGGCGCGGTAGCCCAGTGGTTAGCGCGCGGGAATTGCACTCGGTAGGCCCGGGTTCGATTCTCGCCACTGCCAAAACTGCCGCCGTGTTCATGCGGTGTACGATCACGTTAAACATGTGGGTCCGTAAGTCCTTCCGAGAGGTTGGTGGTAGGGGAAGGAGGATTCGGTCCCTGTGGATGCCTCCCCCATTGGGTTCCGGTCTAAATTGGGTGGCACTTCTCTGCCGTCCAAACAGCTACCTTACACCTTTCAGGTACTCATGTCCTCAGGATGAGTCTGATGGTCTGGGTTTTCAACACCTTTCTGGTAGGTCGGATGGTCTGGGTCTCAACAACAACAACTAACTCTTAAATAAACTTGTTTTACGCATTGTTGTATACGAAACTGTTGAATGAAGTAGTTATTTTATTGCCAAGAAAAATAATTGCTTAGCCGATTAATTATTATCTATGAAGAAACAATATTTTTTCCTTGAAAATTGATAGTACTGAAAATCTTTTATATTATCTTTCAGTATACCATTTAATTAATAATTGCCTTTAGTTTAAATGGGTCTATGTCAGCGCCTTTATTGGCCTACTGCAAACTTGGAAAAAGACACTTTTTACGTAACTTCTGAAATAAATTATTTGAAAATGAAAGTGCCTATAATGATTGCGTTTTAATACTTATTATAATACGACTTGGATGGAGGAACATGAGCGTATGAGAAAGTGGAGTGTGGTCTACCACTACAATATTTTATGAATAACGATTTGATTTAAGTGGCGTACTTTATGGTCCAAATAATAGCATATCAGCAGCGAGTGCAAGCGTTGACAATGTGTGATTGTCCAGAAAAAACCATTTCCATCCACTCTGCGTCTCGAAGATCTCCATGCAGTCGATGACAGATTGCCGCAATCGTACTCGAACCTAATAGATAACAATAATTCCCCGTAATAATCGCCCGCGACACGGGAATGCAGCTCATAAAACGATCAAAAAGCAAACACCGAGCCGTATATACACGTATCCGGCCTTAGATAAAAATGGTGAACAAGTCTTTGACAGACTGGCCTTTGGTAAGAGCCGTAAATCGTTGAGATATGGAATTGCGAATGGCCAAAGATTGCACTAATAACAATTCTAGGTAAATACCTCCAGAGACGCGTATAGCAGATATCCTGAACAATTTGTTGCAGATATCTTAAATGTTTTCTTGCAGCTTGTTCTGGCTGTAGGATTTATTGTCTACCAGTGGAAGAAACAACTGAAAAACAAAGACCCATTTCAGGCATGAAGCTTATCATTTACAGTTATTCTCGACGTTCTGTTTGGTAAACGATCGATTTACGAACATCTGATGTATGCCGTTGCATTGTTTTAAACTAGTTTAAGAGTTATATGCGCATCGTATTGTATAAATCGTATTAATTACAATAAACAAATAAAGGAGCATATTTGACACGATATTATCATATTCCATTGTCTCGGGTTATATCCAGTTTGATGTTAAGCATGGGCAAGAGTTTAAATAATAGTTTTTTAAATTTTAAAATCAAAGACAAAAAAAAAATAGGTTTAAATGCCCTTTAATAAAATCTCCTTTCTGCGACATACAAAAATTACACAGCTAAAGCGCAAAGCGCTTTCGGACATCACCATGCCCTTCAGTGGCGAATTCGCCACTGATGAAGGGCTATATATATATATATATATATATATATATATAATAGATAAGTATTTAAAGCAATGATAATGTTAAATGTTTAAGAGCCGGAGCTGCTAAAACTGTTATATCGTAGCTTCGTTTCTACTAAAAATGGCACAACTGCATTATTTGAAATAGTTCAAAAATAGAGATTTTATGACCGTCATGAG
Organism: Amaurobius ferox; assembly: GCA_951213105.1. Lineage (NCBI taxonomy): Eukaryota > Metazoa > Arthropoda > Arachnida > Araneae > Amaurobiidae > Amaurobius > Amaurobius ferox. Next base: position 88,048,723 of record OX578137.1, read on the forward strand.
TACTTTCTTGTTTACCCAGTTAAACTGAAGATTCTTATATCAGTCCCTTATAACTTAGCCCCCACGCGAGTTATCTAAAATAATAATTTTGAACAAAAAGTATCTATCTTCAAATCCAAGTAATTCTTTACTTGTGGTTGCGGCCAGAAAAATATTTCCGTTCAACTTTTTAATACCGTACATAAAAAATACACTCTACGTGCTTTCGATGTATCCATAAACGCTTACTCAAATAATGAGACTTGCGGTGAGCTAAAGCTTAAAACAAGTCTATAATTCTGTTTCGAACAGCAACTCTCATCTAATTTATACCTATAAAGAAATGTGAGGCAAATCTCAAATAGCTTGCTCTCTCCGCTATTTTCACCTCCAAAGGACCTGCTTATGGCTTTTTAATGGTATCATTTATTTTTATTTATACCTTGCAGTAAAGATAGTTGCTTTTCTCTTCAAAGTACGTGTTAACAGGGCTGGATTTCTACTTGTTTATTTCTCACCTATTTAATACAACCCTGGCTCGTTTAACCAATAGGAAATGTATTTACACCTTCGATGTGTGCATATCTTCCTTCCAATTTGGAACATATTTAAATAGTTGAAATATGTTTGAAGCAGTTCCACAATACCCAATGGCCTAAATGAAACGCATTCTGTGACCTTCAGCCGATATTCAAATCAAATATAATGGTTATTTGCCTATTTTGTTTTTGGCATTACAAGCAAATGTAAATGGAATATTTCCCTTAAGCTGGTTAGAATTTTATATTTTATAATGAGGCGTAGTTTAACAATGCCTAATATCATAAAAATAATGCAATTTTTCAAACGATATGGGTGTCATATAAAAGTGTTAGCTGGAATATTCATATCTCGTTAGCGAAAAGAAAAATAAACAAATTTCCTTTTCTTTCTATCCAATTCTACTTATTTTAATAGTTTTCACCATATTAAAGTATTCGATAAATCCTATAGATGTATATTCATACTGAAATGGTGTAGATATATTTTATGGAAATGTTGTTAAAGGGGAATTGTCGAAAATTACAGCTGCGGTAGGTAAATGTGGTAAATTCTTAGTTTGAAATAAAATTCTTATTGGAGAGTACTTACTTATTCGAAATTTTTTTTTTATCCAAAATGCAAAGAAAAATAATGTATAAATATTTAAATGTATGAATTTATTAAAATATTTTAAACGCAAGAAAACAAAAAACATTTTAAATTAAAAAGTTTATAAGTTTAAATAATTAAATTAATGTAAAAACTAAATGTAAATATTTTTCATTAATTGAGATGTTTGAATATTTATATTTATTATCGAAATGTAAACGAAACATTTTTTAATTTAAATTTAATCAGATATTTAAATGTTTTCTGCAAATTTAAAATATAAACAATCATTTTTTAATTTATATTAAAAAATAAGCTAAATTATTTTGATTATTTGATAACCACCAAAATGTAAGTAAATATTTAAATTTATTTAAAATTCTAAAATGTAAATAAAATATGTCTATATCTAAATGCTAAGTGGAAATTGTGGACATTTACAGGATTATATTATATTATCCTGAGTATTTCTATATACTGAGATTTGTACAACACTTGTATACAGCCCAAGATAGAATTATTTCAGATTTCTTGTATACAAATTCTTTTAATATAAGATCTGTATATCTTATACTTGTACTGTCAATTATTTTTTTATTTTTCACTTCTTTTATTTCCTTCTATTATTTCTTTAATTATTTCTTAGTATAATCCTTGAATATCTTATACTTGTGTTGCCATTTGAAAACTGCAGAAAAATTTCTAAAGGGATTTATAGTGAATATTTTAATATACAGCTAAACCGGTCAGATAGAAATTGAAATTGGCCGAGAAATTAGAAAACGATGAAAGTTCTCTACTATAAATGAAATAAAATTATATATTGAATTGTAAAATATAATCTTCACTAATGTTTTTAAAAAGCATCTTGCCTTACCTCAACATTTATTTGTTTTGATTTAATTAGGTTCGATAACATAATGAAATATGATATGACATAAATATTGATCATGCACAGATGTTTTAGTTTGAGCTTAATGAATACTATTAATAATAATAATGTAGTTTTGTCTATTATTAAATTTTCCTGCATTTAGTTCAAATTTTCAGATTAATGACGAATTTAATTAGCAATTTCCTAAGTCATTTATAACCCTCATATACTCCCCCTTTATGTAATGGATGATGATATATCTTCTTCTTAAGATGTATAAGTTTCTTATGATCTTTCAGAGAGATTTTACTTTTAAAGCAAGGTTTTAAAAATGTTTATGCTTACGAAATTTAGAAAATAAAGTTTCAAGTTAGTTTGAAACAAAATTAGCAAAGAGTTAGGAGAAAATAATTTTTTTCATTACTTACCTGATTTGCTCTTTCCAAATCATTTACGATGATTTCCATTTCATCCGACCTGAAATGGTTATGATTTTAAGAGAAAAAATATACAATTGAGGGCAAAAGATCTATTTTAAATCATTAAACGCTTTAACACTACAATCGAAACTACTATACTACTAATTGTTTTGTGTTATATTTTGTGAGTTAAAGTACTAAAATGTCACTTACTTGGCATTTGAGTCTTCGTCATATTTGGATTTTAAATCAAAAATTTCGGACTGAGATTTATCGAAGGCTGAAAAAAAAAAATGACCACGCTAAAGATACAGAACACTAAATGAAAATATATTTAAACCACATTAATTATATATATATATAATTTTCTTATATAACAACTTATACACAGTATTTTACATCGAAAAGTGAATTTAAAATTTTCCGTTTCTAAACGTCAATGATTTATCAATGTGGTCTCTTTATATCTATCCGCAACATTGACTTATTACCAATTAATAAAATACATAACGTGATCATACATAATGAAATACATAATACACTCTTTTGGAAAAAACAAAAACAAAAAAAAAAACGAAGCACCCCCTAAAAAGATAATGCGATCATCTTGAAATTTCGCATGCAAATTCATTTATACCAAGTATGCAAATGATTAAATTTGCAAGGCCAACGAGTCTTAACTTCGGCCATAGTCCGCGTTTCTACTGCCCAACTAGTATCCTATAAAACAGGTTAAAAATGTGGACAGTTTATCTTTGCTCGTTATCGGCGTTGTAGTTCCGTGAAGAAACAACCAATAATGCCGTTACGACGTCGCTGAAGACTTCATGAGCAATTAGACGAGTTCGAATGTGGTCGTATAGTCGGGATGCGTGAAATGGCTGGTCATAGGCCGTCACCTGCACCGAATGGACACTGCTGTGCAAAGGTACTGGCAGTAATGGTTGCTGCAAGAAACTCATCGGCTGAGAAAAGGCTCTGGAAGGCCAGGGTGCACGAATGCGAGGCAAGTTCGAATGATTATGTGACAGGCACGAACAGACCCAACGGCATCACTGTCCGCCATCGAACGTGCTACAACCTCTTCCATACCACCCGTGGTACCTTCCACCATCTCACGGCGCTTGGTTGAGGTGGGGTTACGCTCACGTTGGACTTTAAGATGTCTGCCCATAACCTCACAACATCGACAAAGTCGTTTGGAGTGGTGTCATAGCCGAGCATCGTGGCTGCCAGTAGACTGGCATCGCATAGTGTTCAGCGATGAATCACGCTTCAGTCTTTCAGCAGATGACCATAGGGTACGTGCGTGGAAGCGCCAAGTCCAGCGGTCCCAATCAGCCTTTGTTTTACACAGGCACACAGCCATTACCCCTGGTGTGGGGTGCTGTCTCTTAGGGCAGGAGGTCGCTCCTAGTCATCCTGCTTACAACTTTAACAGCTCAGCGATATGTTGGTGAAATCCTGCGGCCATTTGCGTTACCCTTTATAACACGTCATTCTGGGGCTATTTTTCAACAAGATAATGCCACGCTACATAAGGCTCGCATATCTGTGGACTATCTCCGTGTTGTTGATACTGGTTCTTGGCCAGCAAGGTCACCAGACCTTTCGCCAATCGAGCATGTATGGGACATTCTAGGCCGCCAGATTTGAGCACCCCGAAATGTAGCAAATCTCGAGCAACAATTGAGGAATGCCTGGCAGAATGTATCGCAGGATAACATTAGGAAACTTTATAACTCCTTACCTAGACGTATACAAACATGCATTAACGTCGGGGGGGTGGGGGTCACTAATAATTACTGATTTGAAAATTCAATGTGCAATTGCTAACCATTGATGGCTCCTGCGGTCTTGATTTTGTAATCATTTCATTATCTGTGTATGAGCTGTATGCATATTTAATTTCAATAAAAATAGTCACTTTCTTCATGGTGCTTCGTTTTCTTTGCAAAAGAGTGTACAATGAAATACATATTATGATCATGCATACAGATTTGTCCATATAACGAATTATTAGTTTTATAACATAGTTTTAAAGTTACTGCAAAATATGATTAAAATTATAATCGCAGAACTAAAGGGGGCATACGAAAATTTAAGAATCGAGTTCTTATTACAGATATTAGTATCCGTGAGCCGATATCTTGCAACGACAGCAAGAAAACTTGCTATATGCCTCAATTTTGTGAATCTGTAGTCACTCACGAAGTTCGTCGTACCATGTAGCCGGCTCCAAATTTCAAGAAGATTAGGTTGCGCGAGGACGTAGTGTACTTAGTCACAGAATCATACACAGGCTTTAATCTTGAAATTTAAAGTCGTCTGCATGGCAACACCGACTTCGTCGGTCATTGCAGAGGTTTGAAAAATTGCGGTGTATAGGAAGTTTTCTTGTTCACTTTACAGTCATATAATCTATGCCGAAACTGAAAAGTACCCAAAATCTTGAAATCGGTCCACAGATTCCAGTATATGCAATGGGAGCAGGATTTCTATTATTACAATATTTTTGATTTTACAATTGTATGGCAATGTATTCACTTTTAATCAGTGTGAAATTTGAAGCATTCATCATCCATTTAAACTGGACGTCTGTCCAATATTGAAGTCGGAAAAGCCCTATTAATGATATTGAATTTTGTATAGCATTAATATGCCTTGTTATGCATTATCTGCTATCACTAATTAGGTGAAATAGGGAATTTCATATTTTAGAGCTTTTGATTTGCACAATAAACTGTTTAGTGGACGCCAAATAATTCGTTATGACGAAATATGGCATCCGTTAATGAATTTCAAATATATTCTCATTTAATTTTGGTGATAAAGCTATCAACTATTATTAATAATCGTCTCAAAAATATCTATAAAGGATGATATACAGGTTCTCTCATATGTCCTTATCCATCTCTTTAACTTTCGATTGAAGTGTTCTAAAGCTTCAAAAGTAGGGCCTAGTAATAGAAAAGCGACTCTGCTCTATCGATTCAGAAAGTTTGCAGAGCCTCTAGCGGCGAATTGGAGAAGTTAGGAACCCTATCTCGAAAACAAAGCAAGGTAGGCATAAATTTTCATTTACGAAACTATACAGCGTATTTTATTTAGTATTGTTGCGAACTTGTAAAATGTCTTGGACTACCTTTTCTTCCTCCATTTTGTCTCTGTCCGCCAGACGAAGAAAACACCCTTACAGGTATCCTTTCCCATGACGTGAGACTAGGGTTGCTAGAACGAAGAAGGTTGAAGAAGGGTTTCTAGATTTGGCAATTTGGCGACATTTGGCGATTTCCCGAAGGTTCATTCAAGGCACCTCGAAATAATCAATATGCTACGAGATATTAGAGATTTCTAGAAGTTTTTATGAAGAGTTTATAAAAGGAATAGCATTACTTAGTCGGAGAACAGTTGACGTGATATGAGCTACATTGAACTGTGATTTTTTTCATTGTTTTAAGATAAGTAGCTGTTGTTTTGTGAAATTACTTTCGTCAGTGTTTTGAAAATAGCATAGGTTATTTTGTGAAATTAGTGAAGCATTTAAGTCTTGTTTTACTGTATGTTGTTCCTGTGTTACGCTGTGGACTCATTCTTGAATCCTGAGTACACACCTACGATTCCAGAGAACACGTCGTAACAGTATGGAAAGACGTGTGGTTTGCACATAACATGTACACAGGCGATCAAGAATGAGATCAACGAAAAACGATAATTAAACAAATATTTCGTTATACTGAAGTACTTTTAAAAGAAATGACGATGTACAAAGGAAAATTAATGTACAAAATGTTGTTATTTAAAACGTGTGTGTCCTTTAATTTCTATTGCCAGCATGGTATTTTAATTTATTACAAAATAATTACAAATATATTTTAATGAAAAATTTGTCTTTAAATGAGTGATTTCTGCGTCAAACATCATAACATTAAAAGTTACATTTTTATTTACAAATCTCAAAGACAAACTGAAGATTTTATTACAAATGTAACATATTTAAAATTTCATGATTCTCCTTTAAACCAGTTTTATATATGTATGTATGTATGTATGCATGTGTATGTATGTACGTATGTATGTCAATTTGAACTTAAAATGCAAGAGTCCCATGTGTCGGAAAATAAAAGATTACAAAATTCAGTTTTATGCATAATTAGTTGTGCGTGTGTGCATAGTTAAAAAATGTTTTATTCAAACTTTTTAAGTTTTAATTTTTTGAAAAAATAAATGCCTTCCCCTTAATTTTTCATTGTTTGAAAATTTTTCAGAGGATACAATAGTTCATCCAAACTGCTGTTAAAAAAACCTGTGGATGAAAATCTTTGTTCATCAAACAACGGGAAAAAGTGAGGTTATCAATCGGTTTTGGAGGCAAAAAGGACCTGCTCCTTCCACATACGAGACAGAGCAGTCATTTCAGAATTGACAGAAGATTTCTTGCTTTACTGGATTAATATCTTTGCCTCTTACCCAGAAAGAGGATTTTTTTGCTTATAAAATCGGTACATAATTTTAGTACGTAGTTAAAAAAGTGTTTCCTTTAACCGATTTAGTAAAACTAACAAATACTTTTATTATGTTATTTTCTCAGGATAGTTATTATTACTTTCCTTATATACAATATATATAAGGAATATATATATTGTGACGGGGTCGAAAATTCGAATTCGACTTTTCGACGGGAGAGCACGTTTCAAGCATCCCTGATCACGAATCGAACATTTTTGAAGTGATGTGCGTGTGGGTGTGTGTGTGTGTGTGGGGGGGGGGGGGGGTCAGTGTGTCTGTGGAGACGCTAACTGACGAACGAATTTACCGATTCAAATGAAATTTGGTACAAAAATTACAATCCGTAAACACTGGAAGCCTATTGTTTTTATTCGCAATCGAATGTTCAGAACCTCCCTAAATTTTCGCGTGAAATTTTGAAAAAAATCGTTAAAAAATCAAAACCTCTCATAAAGTTACGCAAATAAACATTTCTTATGTAATTTTTCATTAGAAAACGATTGACATAAATTTTAGAACGCTAACATGAACCGTTTTTGAGATATTGCACATTTTTCAAAAAAATTATCAAAAAATCATAAAAAAATAAATATTTCCTATTGAGAAACATGCTCACTTTTCATATGTAATACCATGCGATAAATTTGGTGACATCATTCTCGTGGATTTAGCTTGCTCCATTCATGAAAAAAGATAGTTTGGGTAATAATTTTGTATTTGAACAACAATAGCCATTCATCTGCTGTAAAATTAACTTATTTCTCCGTCCGCGCAATAACGCTTGGCAAGATTCTGGCGACGAATTTGGTGGAATGTCGCCAACTTGGCGACTTTTTTAAATGTTGCTAAATTAACGAAAAACTTGCCAAATGGATAAAAATGACGCTAAATCAATGAAAATGACGACTCATTGACGAAAATTCAATATCTTGAAAAAAATATAAATATCTACTATAAAAATAATCTATTTTTTTTATTGTAAAAGTAGTAAATTCATTGCATTATATAAGGAAAGTCATGTGTTGCCCACATCAGATTTTTTATTATATAGTGCCACGAATGCGTAAAATGCTCCTTGGCATGCTATCTTTCAAAAGGGAAAACCATCTTTACAGGCAATCATTGATATGTGAAAGTGCGGGTTATCTGACATTTCTGACATATTTCGTGACTTAGGCGCCAAATTTGTCGAAATACCGCCAATCTGTCGACTTTTGTTGAGTTTTATCAAAATTTTCTTTCGAAGATATGCCCTTTTCTATAGAGTTTTCTATGGAGATACGAAAGTCATTGCTCAGTGTTATAGAGTTAACGCAATACGAGTTAAAGTGAATTGTGAAATACGTCAGTATTTTGAGAAAATAATTTGCTGTTTTGTGAATTAGTTGAGAATTTAATTGCTGTATTATTATACCTAACAGTTGTTTTGTGATCTTGCTAGATAGCTTTTATATTATCAACTGCAAATTGTTTCTGGTTGCGCTTGTTGGTGCTTTTAAATAAAAGCGTTAGTTATCCAGAAATTCGGACATAGTTTTGCATCTTGAGAGTACACACACACAAGTTGAAAGAATACGTCGTAACAACATACTTTTTTTAAATCATGTTGTTATGTTTACATAATTTTTTTTTAAATTTCTGTTCCGAACTCTACCCTTAATATTTGAACGGAAGTGAGGGTTACTTACCACTTTGGAGTTGGGCAACTTTGGTCTCAGCTTCCTGGGATTGTGCACTTCTGGTGAGCGGCAACCGGGAGTCTGAGGGGTCGTCAGATTCTTTCTCGTCAAAGAGGGGAAAGAGTTCTGGATCCTTCACCTCACACTTGTCCTATAAGCAAAATGAAATTCCATTGAAATCTGATATGTTCATCATTGGCAATTCAAGCTTTTAGTGTATCAAGAGAATAAGAAAGAGCACATTAAACCAACGAGCTTATATACAAGGAGAGACGCTTCACATTCTGGCAACATTATCCGCAATGAGTCACCGTTTGCGCTGCTTGTGACGTCACAACCAGTCAATTTATTTGTTATTATGAAAATTGAAATCAAGTTATATGAAATTAAAACAAGATATACGAAATAAAATTAAATTATCAAGAAGTCGCATGGTTTAAACATCTCTAAAATGCGATATAATCAGCGGTAATATTTTTATTATCACAACAATACAATAATTTATTACTGCATTAATTTATTATATTTGTAAACTTAAAACTTCGTCGAAAAAAATGAACTTTATTCAAATGACGTCATTGAAATATAAATCGCTTGCTTCTATGTAAAAGCTGTAAATATTTCATTCATGCACTTTTATTCCATTCCATTCATGCATCCCAATACTACAATAATTTATTTTATTTAAAATTTTAAAACCATGGAGATAAACGTAATTTAACCCTATGTTTAAAACTTCATTGAAAAAGTTTGCTATAAAATCGCCTGTTCTCTATGTAAAATCAAGGAATGTTTCATTCATATTAGCCATATTTTAGACTCAAAGAGCTAAATAATTTTGTATTAAAGAAATTCAGCAATTCTTATACAACTCATCTTACAGCTTGATATGTTTACATTCTCTATACGTGAAAGTTAGGCTTCGTTGTAGAAATAATCAAAGTTTGATGATCATTTAAGCTAAAAAATATTGTAATTGCATTCACGCAGTATATATATGCACAGAAAAAAATAAAAAAGAAGCGGTTTTACGACGGCTGCAACACTAAATATAAATTAAAAAGAACTTTAAAAATCACGATTTTGACACAAGATGGATGCCATATTTTATTTTGAAGGGGATCACGTGATCTCTTCATATAATATGGGTGAAAAACCCAGACCACACGACTGACCCGAAGGCTTTCAATAGCTGTTTGTGTGGCCGGCATATAATATGGGTGTAATCTATATAAATAAAATTGAAAATCTGTCTGTCTGTCTGTTTGTCCCGTCATCACCGGAGAACGGATGAACCGAATTTGATGAAATTTTGTGGGTAGTCTGGAAATAGTCCCACTTAAAACTTAGTCCATGTTTGGAGTTTCTACGATTAGTGGTTCTCGAGATATTAGTAAAAAACGACATTTTCGTTTGTCTCATCATCACGAGAGAACGGCTGAACCCAATTTGACGAAATTTTGTGGATAGCCTTGAAATTGCCCCCATAAATTTAGCCCAAGTTTCGAGTATCTAAGACCAGGGGTTGTCGAGATATTAATGAAAAACGAAACTTTTTCCTAGGAGTTCTACTCTCTAACTCCGTGGTTTATCCAAACGAAAAGCTTGAAAATCGTTTGAGAGTGAATTAAAACTGTATCTCTGAGTTTGGGGGGAGATTTTTTGCACTAATTAGTCACATTCTGAAAACATGAATTGTTTGAAACATGATTTAAATGGGAAATCTATCTCCATGGTTTATTTTTCACAAGCTTTTACTGAACAATGAAAAGTATAAAGAAATCAAAATGGTTATTTAATTTCGCAGTTTATGAGGAAGATTCTATCTTATATCATGTTGCTCAGAAACGCAATTAAATGAAAATCTGTCTGTTAATTTTAATGATCATTTTTTTTTGTTTTGAATAATAAATAAATGGATTTAAAAATATATTTTAGAAAAGAACGATTTGATTTTTCTTATAGCATTTTTGACTGGATAATATCAATTACGGTCTTCAGGTTTAAACGTTATTATTATTGATATTTTCGGGGATTATTGATTCAGGGATTATTGATATTTTCAAGTTATTATGCAATTGTTTAATTATGACAAAAATTGTTTAAACTCATATGTTATACGTTGTACGAGTAATCTTCTACAAATTCGCGGGTATATCTTCTAATCTACGAGAATATAAGTGGTACAGGTATATTGGCATAGGTTTTGATATATATTGGCATATATTGGAATCAATTAAGACCTTCTGGTATAAAGAATACGGAGATTATTGATATTTTCTATTTATTACGTCATCTCTTTTATTTTGGCAAAGATTGAGACTCATTTTGTAATATGGGTAATCTTCTACTAACACACTGTTATATTTTCTAATCTGCGACAATATATAAGTAGTACGGGGCTGCAAATATTGATTCAATTCCTTTTTTTTGTAAATTTGCTTACAAAAGGGGCCAGGATGTTTTATTCTTCAGATCTGCCTGTGAAGATAATTTTGCATAGTGAGAACAGATATTCTTAAACTTTTCTTTAGGAGCAATAAATTTAATATTTTAACAGAATGTGCACATGATTGCGAATTATAAGTTTCTTCATATTATATAATCCGTACGAAGAACGGGTATGCTGCTAGTCTATATAAATAAAAATGAAAATCTGTCTGTCTGTCTGTCTGTCTGTCTGTTTGTTTGTCACACCATCACGGGAGAACGGCTGAACCGAATTTGATGAAATTTTGTGGGTAGCCCAGAAATAGCTCTACTTAAAATTATATCCGTGTTTTGAGTTTCTACGACCAGTGGTTCTCGAGATATTAGTAAAAAACGAAATTTTCGTTTGTCTCATCATCACGGAAAAACGGCTGAACCGAATTTAATGAAATTTGGTGAATAGCCTTGAAATATCCCCCCATAACTTTTGTCCAAGTTTCGAGTTTCTAAGACCTGGGGTTGTCGAGATATTAATGAAAAACGGAACTTTTTCCTAGGAGTTCTACTCCCTAACTCCGTGGTTTATCCAAACGAAAAGCTTGAAAATCGTTTGAAAGTGAATTAAAATTTAATCTCTGAGTTTGATGGGAGATTTTTTGCGTTAATTAGTCACTTTCTGAAAACATGAATTGTTTGAAACATGATTTAAAGGGGAAATCTATCTCCATGGTTCATGGTTTATTTAAAACAAGCTTTTACGGAACAATGAGAAATATAGAGAAATCAAAATCGTTATTTAATTTCGCAGTTTATGTTATAAGACATTACATATTTAACATGTTATAAGATTCTATCTTATATCATGTTACTCAGAAACGCAATTAAATTAAATCTGTCTGTTAATTTTAATAATTATTTTTTCGATTTGAATAATAAATAAATGGATATAAAAATATATTTTAGAAAAGACCGATTTGATTTTTCTTATAGCATTTTTGACTGGATAATATCAATTACGGTCTTCAGGTTTAAAAATTATTATTATTTTTATTTTTGGGGATTATTGATTCAAGGATTATTGATATTTTCAAGTTATTATGCAATTATTTTATTATGACAAAAATTGTTTAAACTCATATATTGTATGTTGTACGAATCTTCTACAAATACACGTGTATATCTTTTAATCTACGAGAATATAAGTAGTACAGGTATATTGACATATGTTTTGATATATATTGGCATATATTGGAATCAATTACGACCTTCTGGTATAAAGAGTACGGATATTATTGATGTTTTCAATTTATTACGTCATCTCTTTTATTTTGGCAAATATTTTTGAGACGCATATTGTAATACGGGTAATCTTCTACTAACTCATTGGCATATTTTCTGATCTGCGACAATATAATTAGTACGGGGTTGCATATATTCATTCAATTCCTATTTTTTCTTCTGTAAATTTGCTTACAAAAGGGGGCAGGATGTTTTATTCTTCAGATCTGATCGTGAAGATAATTTTGCATAGTGAGAACATATATTCTTAAACTTCTCTTTAGGAGCAATAAATTTAATATTTTAACAGAATTTGCACATGATTGCGAACTTTAAGTTTCTTTAAATTATACACTCCGTACGAATAACGGGTGTGCTGTTAGTGGTTAATAAATTTTAACATTTTAGGAGGATATATCATGTTGCTCGGCATCGCAATTAAATTAAATGTGTTTGTTAATGTTTTTATTATTTTTTTTCGATTTAAATAATAAATAAATGGATAAATGGATATAAAAGTATATCTTATGAATGGACGGTTTGATTTTTCTTTTAATTATATTAATTGCTGACTGCGTACATCAATTTCATTTATTTTTGCAAAGAGTTTTCAAGCTTATATCGTATTTAGCTACTAAACTCATATATTGTGTTTAGCCAATAAATTCATATAGCCGAATGTTGAAACAGAAAAAGAGTAGAGCGGGTATATCTTCTAATACAATTGTAGTGTTTTCATTTAGTATATTGAAACGGGATAAGAATGTTTCATTCAGATCTGCAAATTCAAAGCTACGAATTTGGAGGGATATCGCTAATTTGACAACTTTTCTTAAACTTTGCCAAATTGACGGAAATGTCGCCAAATTGATATAAACGACACACAAACAGCTGCCATAAACCTTCGGGTTGGTCGTGTGGCTTGGGTCTTCTACATATCAATGAAATTTTTTTTTGTTTTGTTAGAAGAGAGTACTGAAATGATGTTAGGTTAGCATTTCTCTGTCAGACCAACCATCCTACTTAGTAATACATTTAGCGAATTTTTAAAATGTCACCAAATTGATAAAAATGTTTTCAAATCTATAAAAATATCTTGAAATTGATAAAATTGCGCTACATAAATGATATTAATTGCTTTTTGTTAGGGGATAGTATTGTGATGATATTTCGTCAATTTGTCGCAAAGTGGAACTGTCAGTTCTACAGTCCCACTTGGCGATAAATTTGGCGATTTTTTAAAATGTCGCTAATTTGACGAAACTGTCGCCAAATGTTCCATAGAAATATAACTATTTAGACGATATTTTTTCTACCAATTTATTTGAAGCAAATGATATCATGTCGCTTAGCAACGGATTTAAATCCAATGTGTTTATGCGGCAGACGATTTTTATTAAATCCTTTCCGATTTGAATAATGAAGATATGTATATAAAATAAATTTCATTGCCATTTCATTTTGGACTGGATAATATCAATTATACTCTTCAGGTTTAAACATTATTATTATTAATATTTTCCGGAATTATTGATTCAGTGATTATTGATATTTTCAAGTTATTACGCCATTGTTTTATTGCGGCAAAAATTGCTGACACACGCATATTGTACGTTGTACGAGTAATCTTCTAGGAATGCACGGGTATATCTTCTAACCTACGAGAATATAAGTAGTACAGGTATATTGGCATATATTTTGACATATATTGGCATATATATTGGAATCAAGTACAGTCTTCTGGTATGAAGATTACGGGGATTAATTATATATTCAATTTATTACGTCGTCTGTTGTATTTTACCAAAAAACATTTGAGACTCATATTGCAAAACGGGTAATCTTCTACTAATAATCGGACATTATAAGTAGTACGTGTATATCTTCCCATATAATTTTAGCACTTTAATTTTGACATATATTGGAATAAATGACTGTCTTCAGATTTAAAGATTACGGGTTTATTGGTATTTTCAATTTATACATGTAATCTACTAATACAGGTTATATTTTATAATATTCGCGTATATAATTAGTACGGGTCCCATACAATTTTAACGCTTTTATTTTGCATATATTGATTCAATTCCACATTTTTTTTTATATTTGCTTACATAAGGGGTCCAAGATGTTTTATTCTTCAGATCTACCCGTGAAGATAATTTTGAATAACGAGAACAGCCATTCCTTAACTTCTTTTTAGGAGCATTATGTTAAATATTTTAACAGAATATTTTGATTAACCATGTCATTTAGTATACTATAAGAATTTGGGCATGATTATGAATTTCAAGTTTCTTTATATTATATACTCCGTACGAAGAACGGGTATGCTGCTAGTCTATATAAATAAAAATGAAAATCTGTCTGTCTGTCTGTCTGTCTGTTTGTCCCATCATCACGGGAGAACGGCTGAACCGAATTTAATGAAATTTTGTGGATAGCCTTGAAATAGCCCCCCATAAATTTAGTCCAAGTCTTGAGTTTCTAAGACCAGGGGTTGTCGAGATATTAATGAAAAAAGGAACTTTTTTCTATGAGTTATACTCTCCAACTCCGTGGTTTATTCAAACGGAAAGGATGAAAATCGTTTGTTTAAAACGGCGAAATGAAATAAAACTTTATTTCCGAGTTTGGTGCAGGATTTTTGCATTAATTAGTCACTATCGGAAAACACGAATTGTTTGAAACATGAATTTAAATGGAAAAATCTACCTCCGTGGTTATATTTCACAAGCTTTTACTCAACGATTAAAAGTATAAAGAAATCAAAATGGCTATTTAATTTCGCATTTTATGAGGAAGATTCTATCTTATATCATGTTGCTCGGCAACGGAATGAAATTAAATGTGTTGTTAATATTTATTATTATTTTTTCTATTTGAATAATAAATAAATGGATGTAAAAATATATTTTTAAATGAAAAGTTTGGTTGTTCTTTTAATTATATAAATTGCGAACTGCGTACATCATTTTCATTTATTTTAGCAAAGAGGTTTCCAGCTCATATATTGTGTTTAGCTAATAAACTCATTGTGTTTACCCAATAAATTTATTTAGTCGATTGTTGAAGCAGAAAAAGAGTAGAACGGCTGTATCTTATAATACAATTTTAGTGTTTTCATTTAGTATATACAAACGGGGTCAGAATATTTTATTCTTCAGATCTGCAAATTTAGAGCTACGAGTTTAGCGGAATATCTCTAAATAACTTGGTAACTTTTCTTAAACTTTACCAAATTAGCGGAAATGTTTCCAAATTTATAAAAATGACGCAAATCAATGATTTGTTTTTTTAGAATAGAGTACTGAAATGATGTTTCGGTAGCATTTGTTGTAATACGGGTAATCTTCTACTAACACACTGGCATATTTTCTAATCTACGACAATATAAGTAGTACGGGATTGCATATAATGATTCAATTCCTTTTTTTTTTGTAAATTTGCTTACAAAAGGGGTCAGGATGTTTTATTCTTCAGATCTGCCCGTGAAGATAATTCTGCATAGTGAGAACAGATATTCTTAAACTTCTCTTTATGAGCAATAAATTTAATATTTTAATAGAATTTGCACATGATTGCGAATTATAAGTTTCTTTATATTATATACTTCGTACGAAGAACGGGTATGCTGCTAGTAATATAATATGGGTGTAATTATTATTTAAAAAACTACCGAATATAATTTGCTGAAAATTTCTCATATTTTTTATGGGATAATTTGAATATTTCCTAAAACTTTTGAAGCAATTTGTGAATTTTAAAATCGCTTAAAAAATGTTTGAAAAATTAGGTCCCATAAGGTTCAATATATTTCATTTTTTCAACCCGGGTTCAATCCAAAACTAATTGGGTGGTATTATTCATTTATATTCGCATATGTCCCACAGACCGCCTGAACAACATACTAAAATTTCATTTTGATAAAGCCATTTTTGCAGCAGTTATCGTACGAACGGACAGACAGACAGACAGACAGAACGAATAAAGTTATAAACACTTTTCAAATATGTTATAAAGTGCCAAAAATTATATCACCGCTATTTTTCACAACAATGATTGGAACTATTAAGTCTCGGGATCACTGAACCAGAAAATGAACCCTTTCACGCATGATTGTGTCCTATGCTGCCACGTTAAAAGAAAAATATAAAATTTTGATGGTTTCGCCCGAATTTAAAAAAAAAAAAAATCTATCTAGTTCTAGATTTTTTGATATAAAGATTCGTAAAAATCCATTAATATTTGTGGCTGCTATCATGTAGACAGACATCAGACAGACATAACTCCCGTCTTAAAACATATATTGGCATCAAAATCTCGAATTCGAAAATTTTCGTGAAAACAATTTTTTCTCAATACTACGCATGAGAAAGTACAAATTGATAAACTGCCTCAGATCCTTTCTCGTCGATTTTTTTTTTTGCAAGCGGTACTGCTTTATACTTCGATTCCCCTATGTAGATAATTTTGTATAGCGAGAGTATAAATTCTTATATATCATTTTAAGGAAATTCAGTTAAGTATTTTAATAATTTTTTTGAAGACCAATATCATTTTAAATACTGCTGAAATATACATATATTTTAAATCACGAGCAACGGCGGACATATTTGCTAGTAGTAGTATAACTAGCAGTGGCATACTCAAAAGGAGTACATAGGGTGAAAATACACCCCTAAATTTAATAATACATACAAGTTATTTTTTTGCAATATTTTTTATTCAGAAGGAGCATGAGACAAATTGTCTACTTGACTGTTTGCAGAAAAAGAGGCAAGTAGATAACAAAAATTATCTCCTTCTATTACCTATAATTTCTACTATTACGAAACGTTTTAAAGTTTCATCAGTTTAAAGAAAAATGTAATGGATATATTAAATATAGTTTTTATTTATAGTGAAGCTACACTATAATTTTGAAGTGCCCCCAATCTCAAAACATAGATTTTTTTTTGCCTAACACAGACTTTATTTTGCCTTTATTTGTCGTACCTCATTACACACTGCAATAAAACTGTAATTTCTTTGCTGTAATTACTATTTAAGTAGCGATGAGGATACGAAAAATAAAAGTTTTAAAGTAGCATAACTTTAAAACATCGAAAGATGCCAACCAGTAGTTAGAACTCATTACAACTAAATTTGTTTTAAAATCTATAGACCAAAATTGTAGGGCATTTGACCGAAAATATTTATTTTTATTCCCTTTATAGACAATAAAATTGTTTTCTCCGAAAACTGTTCCATTGAGTAGTTTGGTTCAGTAGTGGGCGTGATTTATGGAGAAGCGATGCAAACCCGGTAATTCTCGGAATATTTACATATTTAGGTCATGAATCGGAGGAGAAAACTATCGCAACAGATGGCGCTGTAAGACAACCGAAGAAAACTTAGCAGAACTTGTGTTAAAAGTTTTATTATTCCCTTCGGCATTCTTGTTAGTAAAATGCGAAGTAGGATTCGAAAGTTGATCAGATTTCAGCCTAATGATTGAGAGAATTGTTGATCACTGATAAATATTTTGTTACACACAGGAAAATTTTAATATTCAATTTTAGTATTTTTAAACGATTTTTTTATAATAATACTTATATTAATACATTATATTAAACAATTAAAAATATTCAAATTTGGCTGTAACAAATCAAGAATTAAAATTATGATAAGATTATGTTTTCGCCTATTTACCTATATACAGAATGTGTCAAAAAGGTGCTTGCGTGGTTTATTTCTTTATCTATTAGAGATAGATAATGAAAATTCGAAAAATGTTCCAAATAAGATAAAAACTCATAACAAAAGAGTTAAATCTCTATGGAGGTATTTTCAGAACAATTTAAAATCTAAATATTTGCACGTGTCCCGCAGAGTAATAAAAAAAATTAGTAGAATGTAGAATGTTTCTTGTGGCTTTTTATTTTAAAGTTCGAAATTCATAAAACAGAAATTCACGAAGATTTCAAAGTACGGCTTTACTAATTTAAGTGACTCTACAATGTGTATTACAAACCTAAACTCAAGACTTTTGAAGAGAAATAAATTTCAGGATTCTAGGGATTTGGGGAGAACTTTGAGGAATTTTTTATTTTTGGTGAAAACTTTTATTTAGCGAATTTTGCGGGTAAAGAGATGGAACTTTTTAGTCTAATTAATGATGCCGTAAAAGAACATTTTATAATTTAAAAAAAAAAAGCCAGGGATAAAGCACCGTATAATGCCCGTGGTACAAGGGACACATATTCGGAAAAAAAGTCAACATTAAGTTAAGTCAACATTAAGTACAGATGGTTTTCTGGAAAGACATCTATAACAATCCAATATATTTTTTAACATCTATCTCAACATCATAGGACTAATTTAAATTTGAGCTATGGATAAGTCAATTTGATTTAAGGATAAAGTACACACGCGTTCGCATAATTAGAACTTTAAGGTACAATTATAAAAGTTACATACTGATTTTTTCCGAAAATACCACCCGCAGAGATAAGATTGTATTTATTAAATTTGATATCTTATTAAACTTTATAATTGCAAGTATGTGTCTAATATCAATATTTAGAGAAATGAACCTCGTAATCACTTTTTCCAAACACCCTATATGGTTGGTTATTCATACTAGTGAGGTAGGTCCTCAGGAATTCTGCCCATAAGTAATTTAAACAAGAAAGATCAATCATGCTTAAAGCATTGATTATGAAACATTTTCCAACTTCAATGCAATTTTATTTAAACATGTCTAAAATGCAATACATTCCTCGGTAATATTTTAAAACTTCTCACAATAACTACATTGATTTATTATATTTGAAAACTTAAACCTTCATCGAAAAAAATGAACTTCATTCAAATGACGGCATTGAAATATAAATTGCCTGGTTTAAACATCTCTAAAATGTGATATATTACTCGGTAATAATTTTAGAATTATCATAATACCACGATAATTTATTATATTTAAAAACTTCATCGAAAACAACTGAAATTCATTCAAATGACGTCATAGAAAAAATAACACGCCTGGCTTTCTCTAAAAAAGCAGCATTTCATTCATAAATAATTTCCCATTCATGTCATTCATCACAATACTATAATAATTTATTTTATTTAAAAATTAAGACCATGGAGCTACAAGTAATTTAACTTTATGCTTAAAACTTCATCGCAAAAAATCGTCCTTCTCTCGGTAAAGTCAATGAATATTTCTTTCATATCAGCTATGCAGACTCCATGAGCTAAATTCTTTTGCGTTAAAAAAATACAGCAATTCCTATACAACTCATCCTACATATTTTGCTGTTTACATTTTACATAAGTGAAAAATAGGCTTCGTAGTAGAAATAATCAAATTTGGATGAGCATTTAAACTCATATATATTGTAATTGCGTTGTTTTAGTATGTAGATGCACAGAATTTAAACCAAAATAAAGTGGTTTTAGGACGAATACAACACTCAATATGAAATAAAAAGAACTTTAAAAATCACGATTTTGAGACAAGATGGATGCCATATATCATTTTGAAGTGGATCACGTGATACGTTCATATCATGGTCACGTGATCGTTTCATATAAGAGGTGTTATTATTATTTTAATTTTTATTTAAAAAACTGCTGAATATATTTCGCTGAATTTTCTTTATATATTCTATGGAACAATTTCAATATTACCTAAAAATTTCGAAGCATTTTGTGAATTTTAAATCCGCTTAAAAAATGTTTGAAAAAATTAGGTCCCATAGGGCTCAATGTATTTCATTTTTTCAACCCGGGTTCAATCCAAAACTAATTGGGTGATATTATTCATTTATATTCCCATAGGTCCTACAGACCGTCTGAACAACATACTAAAATTTCATTTTGATTAAGTCATTTTTACGGCAGTTATCGTGCTAACGGACAGACAGACAGACAGACAGACAGACAGAATGAACAAAGTCATAAACACTTTTCAACTTTGTTGTAAAGTGTTAAAAATGGGTTTATTCATGGGATATCTTACTGTAATGAAAGACAACACTCAATCACTGTCTGGGGCGCGGTAGCCCATTGGTTAGCGCGCTGGAGTTGCACTCGGTAGGCCCGGGTTCGATTCCAGCCGCTGCCAAAACTGCCGCCGTGTTCACGCGGAGTACGATCACGTTAAACATGTGGGTCCGTAAGTCCTTCCGAGAGGTTGGTGGTAGGGGAAGGAGGGTACGGTCCCTGTAGATACCTCCCCTACTGGGTTCCGGTCTAAATTGGATGGCACTTCCCGGCCGTCCAAACAGTTACCATACACCTTTCTGGTAGGTCGGACGGTCTGGGTCTCAGCTCAATCACTGTCTGTGTATAGTCGCAACACAAAAGAAGGTATTATAATATCCATTGTTGTAAATAAATTAAAAATGAGTCAAATGTCCGGCTTCGTTTTCAGTATGTGATGTCATACTCAACTTAAAGCTCCGGAATTCTTTATTGTTGCAAATAAATTAAAAATGAGTTCAATATCTGGCTTCGTTTTCAGTATCTGAGGTCACTCAACGTAGAATTTCATAATACTGTTCTTTATATATAGATATCTCACTAAAGAAAACTAAAGTCTATTTCAGACACTGAGGATTCACATTCTGGGGCCCCAATTAAGATATTTCTTTTGTATTTATGACAGTTTATCACTGAAATATATGGCACGTGATATACGCACTTTGTATCTAAAACACTTAATAAGATATGTCACGAAGCTAAAAACAATGATTCCATCATAAATTTTGAGACTTGTCTGATGCCACAGTTTGAACTGGCACTAATGTAACAAACATATTGGTTCAACTTACTTTTTATGTTCTTCAACTTATTTTTATTACAACTTATTGCACTACAGTTCTTCAATTTATTTTTTATGCAATTAAATTTCTTAAATACTGTGTGGTATGAATATTTCATTGAATGTTTTATATGGTTAAAATTGAAGTTTTCACTTCCTATATGAAAGATGAAATGGAAACAAAGGTACAATTCTTATACGGTGATATCCTTATGAGAGTTATTAAAATTTAGAAATATTTTAAATTGTAAAACGAAATGATTATTAACTTACATTGCACGTTTTTACCCTATAAAGGTCTGGAATGTGAGAAAATAATATGCATATGCATGAAAATATTAGTATCGTGTTTAAGATATGTTAATTTTTACGAATTCAAATTTTATATACTTATAAAATATTTGATTTTTTGGAAAGACCTCTTTTGCTTACGTTGAGTCAAATTAATATATATAAATGTCTTAATAAGTAGTCCTTTTAAATTATCAGTATTTATTATACAAGTATAAAATCCTGCCTATTTGAATATACAGTAGAGCCCGCATATAACGAAGTCGCAAGGGATAGGAAAATATATTCGTTATAACCGATATTCGCAATAATTGATGAAAAGTTTAGGTATGATATAAACTATAAGAATGATTTAACTGCTTGCATATTGTGAAGCAAAAAATCTTTATAGTAAGGTTGAAATGTATTGCTCCTTTATTTACGCTGAAAAAAAAAAATCTATAACTTTCTTTTAAACATTTTAATTTACAGCACATTTGCATAGCACTTTTCCTATTGCTAAATTGCCACTGCAGTTAATGTTGCGCCATCAAAACAGTCAGGTAAATTTCGAAGGCTTTTTACAGCAATTTTCGATTATTAAAAAAATCAATTTTGGATTCTTCGGATTCTCCAGACGTATTATCAGCCATGGTATTGTCGTCATCTTGTGTTTCCATTTAAATACAATCATCGCCTGCAATATAATCGTTAAAAGTAAGATCATGGCAAACTCATGTTCATTGTAACCTATTCCACATAGTACTATATTCATACACAGGGTCGGAAATAAAGAATTCTTAGATTTCTCTTAAAAACTCAGTATGATGTTTCCAGCAGTTTTTATCAGTCTGCGAATGAACATCACGCCAAGCATCACCTAAAAAATTCGTATGCAATTCAGTGGGTGACTTCAGGAATGAAGTAGATTCAGTAGCGGGATTCCCCTTCCTCCTCGACAACGAACCTCATTAAAACACATCACGCCACTGGCACATGTGTTGTCAAATATTATTTAAAAATAGCCAAATGAGATTCAACAATTCCTAAATAATAATAACACATTCAGCCGATAATTTTAAGAGAAGCAACGCTTATCCTGCGTCACCTCAAAAGCTGCCACTGAGACAATTTTCATGTGTTTAAGTATGCGTTTAAGTTGTCTTAATGTATCTGAGAATAAGTCTTTGTTTTCAAACCAATTGTTGCTCGATTTGACACTCACTCCAAGAAGTTCCATGAAAATATTTTATTCCTTTACCTTTCCAGCATTAAAAACTTCGCAATGTCCGACGTACAGCTATTGAATTGTTCGTTATAAGCAGTACGTTTAACATATTAACATTTAAGTATTGTAGATCTAAGCTGATGCAAATATATATATATATATATATAAAATTAACCAACATTATATTATATTAACCAACCCATATTAACCAACTCTGCAACTTCCTCTGTCCATTATATGTTAGTTAATCGCTTCCCCAATAAACTCGTGGTATACATTTAGGAAATATATATTATTCCAATAGAACTTGGGAGTTGAAGTTTTAGGCACGGATTACGCTTCCAATACACATAACAGCATTCATAGACCGGTTTCATACCTATTACGCGGTCGTCAGCATGGAATATCTGATATCAACAATAGCTGCGAGAAATGTGACATAATTTTGAGAACCGACAAATCGCACCGAACGTTTCAGGCATGATTTGTTTCTAATAAATTTAATATGTACTTATGAGATAACTGATTATAATTGAATATTTTGATACTTGAATATTTTGATACAATTTAATATTTATGAATTGTCCGAAACAAATTTTTATGTAGTAATTTTTGAGTTGTCACAGATAAACACAGAATAATAAAGATGTTTTAACCATAGAGTTAGAGAGAATGAGTTAAAGATCCTATGAACACAAATTCTTGGAAATACACGAATGATTTGTCAATGATATCTGGATGTCTCTGGTGTTAATCTAGTACCACCTGTTCTCATCAGAGACAACAGAAAAGCGTAGTGTTAAGTATATATACTTTAGATTATTTTCTAATTTTTTAATTAAAATTCCTTAATTATGACTAGAAGTAGTGTTTCGTTTCTGGTTGTGAAACAGGGTACATAATAGACTGACACAAAAATAAAGTGGAATATAAAATAAATATTATTATTTGAGTAATAATTCGCATTGCACTTATTTATTTCTGCGAAATCGACAGTTTAAATATAAATTATTTAATTCAATACGAGTTTTTCTCCCACATAGAAACAGAGGTTTTTTTTTCCACATAGCACACAAAACGCGAGGACACGAAAAACGCGAACGCCACCTTTATAAATTGTCTCACAATTTGGGTTTTCCACATATAGAGTTTTAACTCCTTTTATTTGCCTTTTAATTTTCTGCATCTGAAAATATAGTACAAAAAATATAATGTGGGCAACACATGACTTTCCTTATATAATGCAATGAATTTACTACTTTTACAGTTAAAAAAATGTTATTTTTATAGTAGATACTTATAATTTTTCCAAGATATTGAATTTTCTTCAATTAGTCGTAATTTTCATTGATTTAGTGTCATTTTTATCCATTTGGCGAGATTTTTGTTAATTTGGCAACAATTTAAAATGTCGCCAAGTTGGCGACATTCCGCCAAATTCGTCGTCAAAATCTCGCCAAGCGTTATAGACGGAGAAATAAGTTATTCTTACAGCAGATAAATGACTATTGGCGTTCAAATACAAAAGTATTACTCAAAGTATCTTTTTACATGAATGGAATGAGCTAGATCCACGAGAATGTCACCCAATTTATTGCATGGTATTACATATGAAAAGTGAACAAGTTTCTCAATGGGAAATATTTTTTTTTTAGTTTTATATAACTTTATGATAATTTTTTTTGAAAAATATCAACAATATCTCAAGGACGGTCCATGTTAGCGTTCTAAAATTTATGTCAATCGTTTTCTAATGCAAAATTACATAAGAAATGTCTATTTTCGTAACTTTATCAGCGGTTTTTATTTCTTGACGATTTTTTCAAAATTTCACGTGAAAATTTAGAGGGGTTCTGAGCATTCGATTGCGTATAAAAACAATAGGCTTCCAGTGTTTACGGATTGTGATTTTTGTACCAAATTCCATTCGAATCGGTCCATTCGTTCGTCAGTTATCGTCTCCACAGACTCACTGACACACACACACACACACATACTTTCACACACACACAGACATTACTTCAAAAATGTTTGATTTGTGATCAGGGATGCTTGAAACGTGCTCTCTCGTCGAAAACTGGAATTCGAATTTTCGACCCTGTCACAATACTTTCTTTATACATTATGTATATAAGGAAAGTAATATGATCTACGTTTAAATTAATAAGTGTCTCTTCTATTTCTGAAAGTTCTGTTAGTCTTTAAATTCACACCTCCCGCAGTGACATAAAGGAAAGAAAAAATTGGTAACCAGGAATGTTCAGGCATGACCACTAATTAGGATATTTTAATCGGAATCGGGTTTTTTTTTCCTGATAATCAAATGTGCACTGTTAAAGTTTTCTTGAAGCAATTCCGTATTTGTTAAAAAAATGTAAATGTCTCTAAGTGTGTAAAAACCGAGACAGGTCAGCCAAAGATGCTCTACAAATGTCACAACTTCAAACGGTTATTATTACAATCAAAATATTGCGTGGGCGACAAACCGCCAGATCAAATCCTATTCTCCGGCGAATAACCCATAGGAAACAGAAATATGTTATCGGCAAATGCCTTAACAGACTTTCTCTCTGCTTTTAATGGCTCCGAACGGGGCGACCTATCGGGGCAATAAAGGTTTTATTGATTTCCGGTTTTATGCATAGGTCGCTAATAAAATTCCCTTTATCAGTGGCCGCTCCTTTAGTCAAATATTTAGAAGCTGAACGTGATGACTGGTAAGCAGTATCTACTGCTGTAATATGAAAGGGGGGAATTGGAAAGATTTTAACACGCCAATAACACGTGTGGGCCTATCACTGATGAATGATTGGGAAACCCTTAAATGTAGATGGATGGTGTAAGGAGGACGTTTGTAAGGCAGAGTATAGATTCAAAAATCCAATGAAAAGTGGGGATGGGTTTGATTTTAAGCACAGGCCAGACATAACGATCTTGTGGAGGTAAGGATTTAACAACAGTGGTGGATCTATGGATTGAGAGGATTCGCCTTTTCTCTATTCGGCGACTTTCCAAAATGTTGATGACTTGTCGCCAAAAGAACCTGATTTATACATAAGTCATTTGATGACCATACTGTAGCGTTCATAATTTAAAACCTCCGATTAACCATCGGTACTGGCCATTAGGTGAGGTAGTGAAAGAGGGAGAGAGCAAGACTTTTACTAACTACATTTTTTTAGATTAGCCGCAATGAAACAGCTATCATAACTGGGGTAATATTATATTTTCATTTTAGTGTTCTGCATCTAAAAGTGTAGTAGAAATATGATCACATTTTCCAATTATCTTAATTTAAATTTATAAGAGAAGCAGTTAAAACCTTTCTTGTGTCTCTTTCATTTCTGTAAGTTCTATTATAGTCGAACCCGCCGGGATGGTAGTAAGGACTTCGGGAATAGGGCTGCCAGGAGCCCTAATTCACAATTTGTCACTGAGTGATGCACGATCATTCAAGTGTTTTTGCCCAAATATGCTTCTTTAAACTCACAATTGTAAGAATGTGAGTTTGTAAGAATGTAAGTAAGATCTCCTTGTAAGAATGTGATAAGAAATTTCAAGGAGTAAAGCATCATTACAGATTTAAGCCAATAAGGTATCAAGTATTTGACCACACCCGGATTTAAATATTTTGCAACAAACCTCTTTTGCAGTTGGAATTTGAATTAAAAGTTTTGAGATTCGCGTACTGATTTCCCAACATGAGACTGGCTCATGGTTTCTACTTATAGTAAACATACCGATATATTTGCTAATTAAAAGGGGATCACAATTAACTAAAAATTAAATTTAATATATTTTGTCAACTAATTCAAATATCGGAAAATGACCTCGATTTAATCCTTTCTGAACATGGCTGTACCGGAGCATGGAGAGTTATAGTTCACATTTATTTTTATTTACAAGTTATATGTGCACCTCATCGTCTAGTCTTAGAATGCGATTATTTACACTGTCAATTTGCAAATGCATCCTTGCAAGATCATAAAGCTGAGCTAACATTTCGCAAGCGGTCCATCAGTATCTGTTTAGCTTAATCACACTGATCGAATTCAATGCAGTCTAAGTCTTTACAGACGCATCATATGACGGGCAGTTTTATGAGTAGATACTTCAGCCATATTTCTTGTTTTTTCCCTGCCACAAATTTTTCGTAAATACTTTATTGGAAAATAGAGTATCTCACTAGTCAGTATATATTACGGCTAACCCCCGGTCACCCCTATATTCTCTTCCCTCATAGTTCGCACCACAAGCTATCGTGGTCTTGACTACCCCCATGAGGCTTCAGACCGACCGAATCGAGCAGTTAGGGGGGAGGGTGGAAGGTATTTTTTTTTTTTTCGAAAAAGCGCCGATAAAAAATTCACTAAAAGCGCACATTTGCCTCCTTTTTTTTGTTAAATCCCCCCCTCTCTTCTGCCAACCGATAGAGCTGTTAGTGGACCCTCGCTTAAAGAGGGTTCGTTTTAGAGCGGGCGGTAAAGTGCAACAAGCAGAACACAAAATCCGCTCATGTCAGGTCATGCCCCGGGCATGTTGGGACATGAAAAATATACCCGGGCTTATACCTATATCGCTTTTTCCTCTTTTGATTCAACCCCCCTTGCATTTTTCCTTTTGTACTCGACGTGCGGAATTTATCTCTGCGTTGAATTTTTCAAAGAGAACCATCCAGGTTGGATTGAAGATATTGATAGCGAGTCGCCGGGATGCGGGCTTCATCAGTTATTTAAGCAGATTGTCCCCTGGACAGTTAAGGAAGAAGAAATTTTCGCTCGCTATTTCAAGGTAGAAGAGGGGGGGACAGGGTAGAGGGGGATATTTTATCCTCCGGTTGGCCATTTGCACGCCATTTTCACGCCAATCTCTGCCTCTAATCCAATCAGGTGACTGCGCCTGCAGCAAGAAACGATACCTTGGCTTCATTTTCGGCCGTCTTAATGCCCTTCTCGGCCCAAATAGGCATTGTCAGGGACTGTTTGGATAGCAACTGCGGATGCGGAGGATTTTATTCTTTCAGGTGATTTCTCAGCCATCAATGACAACGTGTGTGATGCGGTTTTTGGCATTCCCTGTGCAGAAAGCGAACCATTTCCCCGTCTCGGAGAATGACAGGTGATGGTAATAAATTCTCCAATCCCGAATAAACACCATTTTCTTAAAGCACTAAAATTAGATTTAATATTTAACTACGATATCGTCCTATCACAGAGAGAAGGGGGAGTAACAAATGGCAGCTCATTCAATATTTATTCGCGGATGGAACGGCGTTCTTCTGCGATAAAATTATTTTTAGAAAACATAAAGCAAATACACCTTTACATTGTATCTGTAACGACCCTTTCTGAATTTTCTTAGTGATACTTTTTTTTCTTCATATATCTACTGAGAAATGATGATGGGTAACTAGCACCATCTCCAAACGCATGCATTTATAAGACAGCAGATATTTATCATAAATTGCTGCGAAGTGTATCAACATCGGAGATATGACGTAAGAAAATGAGAATATTCAAAGAAGCAAAATATAACTACGTGTGTTACGTGAAGGGTGCTGACAGAATGAAAATATGATGCCGTTTGGATGAAATTGGCTTTAATAAAGCGTGTAAGTCGACTCCTCCACCTTATGGGAAGAAAATCGGTAAAAATCTTAAACTTGCGTATACGTCAATTACCCAATTATTCCATTGTAACTTACTTCATGTGTATTTTATATATTTTGTGAAGTGACCTGCATGCCCTCTCCCTTACGCTTTTCTATTTCCGAAATTGCAAAAATGTACTTTTGTAGGAATTTTGTTAAAATCGCTACGTGCGCTCCATTTTTGGTAAATTCGGTATTTTGTTTTAAAAAAGTTTTAAGTTCCTCAATAATCAACGTGTGAAAAGTTTAAAGTGAGGAATTTATCTAGTATTGCCATTTTTTTTAAGCCGAAAGTTACAACTGTCCGAAATATTATATAAAAGTTTTACAGTTTCCCGAAACTCAATCACACAGTAATTAAGGTTTTTATTTGTCGTAAAACCCCTTCTTTTAATAAGAGCATAGAAAGCATGAAGTATATAAAGCACCGATATTTTTTATTCCCAAATTTCTGTGAATGTAATTGCCTCACATGCATTGCTTCACGACCTCGAATTTGCTGCTTTTATTTGTCCAAAATGTCTCGACCCAGACTCGAGTAAGTACCATATAAAAATGATTGCAAGAACAAAGTGCATAAATCCAGTGGATATTGACAGTTAAATGCACAAAATGTTGCTTAACAAAGTCCTGATACAGCACCAGTAATCAAATTTTAGTCGTGTTTCAACACAGTGACTGCTCTCAAAGACTAACTTTCACTCAAGTCACTAATAATCGAAATTCAGCAACTTTTTATGTTATTATACATATTCTGAAAGTTCCCTTATTTGCGAAATTTGGCTCCCTTCTTGCTTCGGCAACTTTCCCACAGCCAAGTTGGCTATATAACGCTGGATACGTCGCCAAGGTGCATGCCTCTGAAATATATTTGCCTGTAGAAGTTGTTCTACGGTTACTTCACTGACAGTGCGGGGAAGCTAATTTACGGGGAGCCATACCAGAGAACTCTAGTACGGAGTAAATCTCAGATCTTCGTTTGGATTTCACCCCCAAATTTAATACACCCACCATCATAAGGCATGGGGAAAATTGTTGTTCTAATAAATATCTGATATTTCACTTATGAGCTGAAATTAATTGATGCATTGCATAGACAGCTGATACTAAGTGTGAAATAATTTAGTTATGTTGCGATTTCAAATATGTAAAACATCTTCCTTTGGTTGTTTTCTTTATATACTATGTATCTTTATTTTCCACACAT
The DNA here is from genome assembly GCA_951213105.1 of Amaurobius ferox. Lineage (NCBI taxonomy): Eukaryota > Metazoa > Arthropoda > Arachnida > Araneae > Amaurobiidae > Amaurobius > Amaurobius ferox. The sequence continues at coordinate 88,078,189 of OX578137.1, forward strand.
ACATTGTACAATATAGAGGGAAAATATTAGAACAGAGCCGAAAATTGGAATTTTGATTGTGATGGATTTACACGTTTAGGCATCCTGCAACACAAATTAATTATTACTTTCCCTACATACATAGTATAATGCAAAGTATTGTGACGGGATTAGAAATTTGAATTCGAGGTTTCGACGGAAGAGCATATTTGAAGTATCCGTGAACTCGAATCGAACGTTTTTGAGGTGATGTCTGTGTATGTTTGTATGTGTGTAGTATTTTAGTGTGCGTCCACTAGTCTATGGAAGCGATATTTCACAAACGAATGGAGCGTTTCGAAAAAAAATTGGTACGATTGTTACAATTAGTAAACATTGAAACCCTATTAACTTTAAACGCTATCAAACGTTAGGAAGCCCCCAAATTTTTGAATGAATTAAAAAAAATCATAAAATTTCCGAAGACAATAATGTTAAATGTATAACCATTTTATAGGTAATTTTTTTATTAGAAAACGGGTGACACAAGCATTAGAGCGTAGTTTTAACCATTCGCAAGTAAGTAAATGTATTGAAAAAATAGCATAAAAAACAGTATGTATCGTCTTTCCATATGCAATGTTTGACGACTAATTTGGCGTAATATTGTTAAATTAACAAAAATGCGTGCCAAATTGAAAATTATTATTAAGATTTTTTAAGCGGATGCTAACAATATTTCTAATTTTCAAGTTATATTTGCTTAAAATAAAGTTAATTTGGTGTTATGACATAGTTTTACGCATTGATATCCAAAAATGTGCCAAATGTTAATGTACAATTCAATGTTTAAAATACTGTGCTGTGAAACTTATACATAGAGAAGCGGATTTTCCGAAAAATTTTCAGATGGAAAATTTTCTGAGAAATTTTTGAACTTATTCTTAAATATTATATTTTAGCTAAAATAATATGTTCAGTGACTTTTAAAAGTATTTGTTCTTACATTAGAGGTACAATCATATATATATATATATATATGTATATACTAAATGATATGATTGAAAAAGGGTGTAAATTTAGAAATATATAAAAATATTATATGCACAAAAATTTCTAATACATATATATTAATATCAGCAACTGCAATTTAATATTTTTATTAAGTATTTGTGCTTCTGAAAAGTTATAAAATAATTATATTTTATCAGTAATAAAAAAAATATTTCCTTAAATTATACATTTAAAACAATATAATAAATTAAAAATAAATAAAATTTGCCAAATCCTTTCTGACTGATGAATAATTTATCGTTTATTACAGATGTAAGAAATAAATTATTAAATATATAACTTTCATATGCTTGCAGTTTTTGGGATATAAAAATATTTGGGATATAAAAATTTATTGGGATATAAAAATATTATAAAAAAAAAAATGAAAACTACTTATAATTTAAAAATAAATAATTAAATATTATATTAACAATGTTTAAAACATGCCTCCTGACGAGGGTTAGAAAAAAAATGTTTTTTTTTTTTTAAACTGAAATCCATGGTTTGAACAGAACAAAACAAAGAGACATGGTTTAGACAAATGGGATTTTAATCAGCCAGCCTTGCTGCTGATAATTGAAATGGAAATCTGGAGGACTCCTGTTACGCCTTATAGTACGTACATTAACCCAACACGAGCTCTGAATCTACCACTTTCTTGAATGGTTGCTGCTGTCTACTATTTAGTAATTAATAATAATAATAATAAAAATAAAGTGTTTAGTTTATTAAAGGTATAAGAAATATACTATTAAATATATAAAAATATTAAATAAATATTTATAATTAAACCTTTTTTTATCTTCAAATAATTCCCATAATAATATTAAAAATTGTTTAACAAATACCTGTTTATAATTGAATGGATGAGTACCATGAGAAAAAATAAACAATTTGGTGGACACTGAGTTAAGTACATATTTAGTGCGATTAAAGTATTTTCCTTCGGTCAAATCACGTGCGAAAATATTCCATTTTTATTATATTTTCATAAATTTTACAGAATTTCTTACTGAAAGAGTAATCTTCTAAAAATATTACCTGCTGTTTTATCAGAATAAGTAAAATGTCACGTGTACCCTTCTAGTTCTTGTTTATCCCTTTTCTTCAAAATAAAGCATTATTCCTTTTCCTCCTCAAAATTATAAAAATAAATGATCAAAGACTTCTTGTAAAGTTACCTACTTTTAAAAAAAATAGTTTGGAAAGAGCATTACATATTATTTTTAAATGAATTAGGGAGAAAAAAAAAGTGGAAAATTTTCCGGATAAACATAGCGGAAAATTTTGACGGAAAATTCCGGTTCACAAATCTATTTATATATCATTATTTCGCTGTGAAAGAAGTGTACTGCATTATGTAGGGTCATGTGCTGCTTACATGAGATTTTTCTATATTGTGACGTATTTGTGTGTATATTTGTGTAATGCACGTATTTATTCTAGCTTAAAATCTATCAGTTCGAAATGTATTAAATTTGGCAGTCAAATTAAGTCATGAGTCACCCTGGTACTCATTCAATTTTTATACGATTCGGAAACAAAAACCTGACTATTTTCTACAAAAAAAAAATGTTCTTTTGATATTTGCGTTTTTGAATTTCAGCAACTTGGGGTCATATCAAAATGCGCCAAACTGCGAAATGAAGTTAGAACTATTTTTATACAGCAAATTCGATATAATTTCGAATAAGTATCCATCTCACGCGTCATTTTGTATGACAAAATACAAATCAATGGCTATAAAAAGAAATAATAAATGAAGTCGAGTCTGTACGGAAAGTCGTGTAATATCTACAGATTTATTTTGCCCCAAGCGTAAATAAGTGAAATCTCTTTCAAATTCGCTCTTTCTAAACTACGGAAATATTCGAACAGTTCGATTCGTAAGCCCCAGAACCAAAATGGCTTTCTTTAATTGGATACTCAATGACCAAACCTTCGCAAACTGACATCGAACAATAAATTCCTTCCCTTCGTTCGCGGAATAATAGCGCGACAGCAGCAATGACACCAGAAATTTATAATTTCCCGAACATCATTTTCTCAGGAAGCCGGCTCCCAATTGTTGACGACAGACGCCTTGTTACAACGAAGATATTAGCAGCGTATCGGAAATTAGGGGTTCGCTCTACGCGAGGAAAGAGTAACGGAAGCTACCGGGAGGCGAGAAAATGCTGAGAAGAATGTTGATTAGGTTTATTGTTTATCAATGTTAGGCGAATGCCAGTAATAAAATGCATTGTGCGAAAATTAAATTATGAGGCGAGGAAATTCATTGGAGATTTTGTAACTGAGATAAGATTATCGTTCTCACTCTCTCTCCCCCCCTCACTCCCAAAAGAATTCAACATATGGTCAGCAATGGAGTGGAGACGGGATTAATACCGAGCGCATAATGGAGCGGGATCAGATTTTACACTCCTATTGCTGTCTCGAGATCGATTGTCACCCATTTTTACAGTTTTTTCTTAAAGCCCAAGATATTTAATATATATGTTATAAAAATGTATCGATTGGACAAAATTCGTATCAGGGCCAATGTCAAGGGGCGGTCAGATTTACGTTCTTCGTCTTCGACCCAGATCGTCCGACCTACTGGACATGTATAAGATATCTGTTTGGAAGGCCGGGAAGTGCCACCCAATTTAGCCCGGGACCCAGTGGGGGAGACATCTATAGGGACCGTATTCTCCTTCCCCACCCACCAACCTCTCTTAAGGATTTACGGACCCACATGTTTAACATGATCGTACTCCGCGTGAACACGGCGGCAGTTTTAGCAGTGGCGGGAATCGAACCCAGGCCGACCAAGTGCAATTACCGCGCCCTAATCACTGGACTGTCGCGCCCAGATTTAAGTTCTTGAAATATTTTTGATCACTCTGTTATTGAAGATTAGATGTAAAGCCCGTTGTATGAAGGGTTGCATAAAATTATGATTCTTTTCCAGACGCAAATCTTGCGCTTTTAATATGTCCATGCGGACCAGGCATATTTTCTGATCAATATTGTTGATTATTATATGACCTTCTAACGTAACTGAATTGCTATATCACGCAACAATACGCAATTAATTTATACCACGTAGACCCCCAAACTAAAGATGTACGTCCCCCCAATGAAGTTTTTTATATTTTGAATCACGAATATGAAATTAAGAATTCTTAAAAAGTAACAAGGATTGAATCATTTAAGAAATTAAACTTAGTTTTCCAATATATTGAATCATAGGCAATTTGGCGGCATTTCTCCAAAGTCACCAAGTTGGCTATATTGCACTAAATTTTTCCCCAGTGTGGACGGATTTGTCGCCAAATGGGATAGACATACAGATAGAGAGATGGACTTTTCGAATATAGCATGTATGGCTTGGGAAAAACTCATAGATGTACGTAGGTGGTTCAAAAAGTAAGGTAACAAGAGCTCTCACGGGTGCACAAATTCGGCGTGCGAATTAAATTCCATGTCTAGATAAGGTGTCGTGTTGTTGCACGACAAGGCCCGATCGCATACGGCCTCGATTACAAGTGATTTGGTACAGCGTTTTCGATGGAATGTACTGGAACACCCACCCTACAGCCCGGATCTCGCACCAAGCGATTTTCATCTCTTCGAACCGTTGAAGAAGCACCTGGCAGGTCGCCATTTCACAACTGATGCCGAAGTTCAGGAAGACGTCGTTGAGTGGCTCCGCGACCTGGACCCTGATTTCTTCTATGCTAGTTTTGATAGATTGGTTTACCGATGGAACAAATGCTTCTATAACCATGGTGACTATGTGAAAAAATAATATGTACCAGTGCCTTGCTAACTTCGTGTATCTCTTTGATTTCGTGAATAAACCTTTTCTCTCACATGACTTGTTACCTTACTTTTTGAACCACCCTCGTATGTTCTTTCTGAAATATTTTTGTTCATCCTGATATTGGAGACAATAAAATATGCCGATGTTTTTTAGTATAAGTGATCCTTCAATATCATGATATTATTTGGTTAAATTTCTTATCAGGACAACATGCAATACTAAACATTTACGAGAGTAAATTAGATTTAATTATGAACATAGTTCAAATGCTTTTCTATTGTCGGTGAAAATAAATCACGATTTATTCATCATTCTCAGAGTCAAGACATTTACTTCTGTCTTACAAAACTTTCGTGGTAAACTAGATCACATTAAGAATAAACGGATATAAGAATGGTTAGTTATTAACGTTTGTGCTTGTTTATCTGTCAACGAGAGTGATCCTTACTATATTGCGATTTGAAGAATTCTGAACCTTTAAATAGACTTTGAAAAGGTATCTGACTATACCCCTGAGTTCGATTGTTCAAATTTTGGAAAAGATTTTGAATTTAATTTGAATCGTCAGCAGGAATACAAACAACCAGATATAGTGGGCATTCTTAGAAAATGGAACATTTATTTAAAGTTCTTAATACCAGAACTCTAAAAGTTATTCAGAATTATAATGAAACTGGTATATTAATAATATTTAATTTATTTATTTCATACCATTATGTAATTACATAAAAAAATCAATTCTAAGACTCCAATTGGTTGTTGAAAATTAAATTCAATAACTTAGGATAACAAATGTTAAAATAAGTATGCATACAAGCCCATTGGTAACATCTATCGACAAAGAAGGCATATTTTGACTTCCGGATGATTTGTACCACTTATCGCAGTTGGATAGACAGCTAATCACGTTAAAGACTGGTTTGAGGAAGGACTTGATATCGGTTATTGTTACCCATAATTACGAATATAAATAGTGTATTGGTGGCATCGATTCTTTATTTGCCAATATTCTTATTGATACTGCGATATACAGTGTTAATAGTTCGCTTGGCCGTGATCATTACCATATACAAAGTTTCAAATTTAGAGAATTGCAGAAAAATAATTTGTTCTGAATGTGGTGCTATATTTAATTACCGAACTTTAGACCTTAACATTAAAAAATTCCCATTAGAATGGTTTTAGGATTTTTCTGTATATCAAGATAGTTGGAACAATTTATGAGTAAAAGCTTGTAGTTCTAGGAATTTTTTGTAACCTTTTAATCTGAGCTTCTGACTTCCCAGCAGAAGGTTGGCTTTTGTATATAGTCACCACTGGGTGGTAGAAACTCATATACATATATTTATACTTTTATCAAAATATTAGTATGCTTTATAAATAATTTTAATTCAGTTGTATAAATTTCATAATTATTTGCTAAAATTTTATCGAAATCTACTTCTGCTTGAAACTATAATATTACGCCCATATGCAATAACATGCAAGCTCAAAAAATTTTATTATAAACCATAGGCACAATCTTTGGCAGGATCTTTGAAACAGGATTGACGATGTAATGGGAGTGTTTACAGTGGCATATATTGTTTAATCAATGAAGGCTAGCGGTAATCCTATGTAATATTTTAGGCAATAAGTAGGGGCTTATGACTCCTAACGTTCGGCTACGACATTGCTGTCAGTTTTACATTTCAGCTGCTCTGTGAAGCGTACGCATGTAGGTAAATGGTCTATTGGTAAATTCACAGCAGGATTCTACAAATATACTCTATAACAAAAAATTCGACGCACCAAGAAGGAGTTGTCCGATTGTAATGAAATTTCGTAAGCAAAGACATTTTGAGCGAACATGCAATGAACAAAATTTGGTGTCATGAATTGTCTTCAAGCTTGCCCAACACTTCCTTGGCTAGCTAGTTCTCCTGCTCTCTCTTCCATAGAGCACATTTGGAACTTTATGAGAAAACGATTGCAACCATCCCGGAATGTTGGCGATTTAGCCCAACAGATGGAGACAATTTGGCAAGACATTCCACAGGACACCATCCGTGAACTTTATCAGTCTATGCCACGCCGGGTGACATCTTGCATCCAGGTCAGAGGTGGACCAACGCCTTATTGACTTCCTTCCTTTGTATACGGCCAAACTCTAAATCATTAAATTGTTCTGAAATTTTAATCGTTTCTTTTTCTATGTATGTTCTTCACATCCACCAATTTTTATCACAATCGGACAACTCCTTCTTGGTGCGTCGATTTTTTTGTTATAGAGTGTATATTTTAAATTTATTCAGTAACTAAGTTAAATGAATGCACTATAAATAAACTATACATTTGTATACAGAAAACACAGTAATCAATTAGGGAAAGATAGCAACGCTCACCTGTACAGTAGAGTCCTCCTTGTCTACGAACTCCCTGACCTTCTTCCTTAGTAATTTGATTGTCACCTCTGAAAAGACAGAAAAATAATTGCTTGACACAACGTTGACGAAACTTGTTAGAACAATATCGAGATTTTTACAGACCCAAATAAAGCTCGACAACATAAAATATATCAGTTCTAAGAGATAACAAGTTGTTTATGGATATTAATCACCCATTTTATTGCACTTATCACTAGCTGGAGGATTTGTATCGGGGCTGCTCAAACGACGGATTCCGTGAAATGTGATTTCGCTAGCAGCCCTTGCGCAACGTGTTCATTTGTGTTGGAGACTGTGTGCCGGCTTGAAGTGCATTTAAACGGAACACGTTTTAGAGACAGTTCGGGATCGAAGAAAGTTAGTAAAACTACATCATTGTGCATTGAATCTCTTGAACGAAAACAATTTTTGCATACATCAGTTATATATATATATATATATATATATATATATTGCTCAATCTGAAACAGGCATTTGTGTTTGGGTTAGTTATAGTTAAATACTCAGACCTGAAAAGGAATTTAATTCGAACTAATCATCGAATTTGGGCTGGTGCTTTTCTCTTCTCTTATCGGTATTATGGCCGTGATTTTGCTTCTACGGTGATGTTAATATTACTTGAATTTTTTTATTATTACATATTTCTAATATATATATATATATATATATATATATATATATATTTATATTTATATTTTTATTTTTTATTTTTACATAATTCTTATTATTACATTTCAAATATATATATATATATATATATATATATATACATACAAGGTAGGATCAAAAAGTTCGGAGACTGTGCTGATATCTCCAGCCCTGATTGGAGGAGCGGGGAGCTATTTTACCGTGACGTAGAGGCACATGTGACGCGAGATGTGAAAGAGAAGAAGCAGGTGTTTTCCCAGACAATGCGTATCAGTGAACTGTAGTCGTTCGCGTCAGCAGGTGCAATTCTGTCGGCGATTTCCCCAAACGCTGGCAGAATTTGATATCCGTGCGTTGTTCTTCAAACGCCATTTCCGTTTTCGACGAACGCGAACGACTACAGTTCACTGACACGCATAGGTGCAATGTTTCTGTCGGCGATTTCCCCAAACGCTGGTAGAATTTCATATCCGCACGTTGTTCTTCAAACGCTATTTCCGTTTTCGGCGAACGACTACAGTCCACTGACACGCATTGTCTGGAAAAATCCTGCACTGCGGACCTGCTTCGTCCTTTTCACATCTGACGTTACATGTGCCTCTACGCCACGGTAAAATAGCTCCCCTCTCCTCCAATCAGGGCTGGAGATATCAGCACAGTCTTTGAACTTTTTGATCCTACCTTGTGTATATATATATATATATATATATACAGGGTTCCTAGGAAAGTCCTTAATCACTCCAATGATCTTGTAGCGAAATGTCCATGAATGTACATGTTAGGTCTATTTATAGTAAAGTGGACATGCGATCGAATAAGAGTGACTGTAGCACTCCTAGCGGAAAATTTAAAAAGTTGGGATAACAAACTCGTCAACAAAGTGAGATAGACAACCAGTAAAGTTGTATAGCATTGTCTACTTAGTAAAAATTGACAATAAACTGTTACATAAGGCATTTATTTGACACATGGTTATTGGTAAATTTAGAAATGCTACAATACAAAACACTTATATGCGCAAGAATCTAATGTACAGCCTATACAAAATTTCCTTAGTTAGAGGCAATGCACATTTGGAGCCGAGAAAGAATATTATCGCGTACTCTGACAAACATTGCAGGTGTCACCGTGTTACTGTCCGTGATGATACGAACTTTTGACAGATATTTATTGCCTTCCTTTTACCCGCGGATTCTTGGTAATGATTCCTAATCATTAGACAATGCTCTACAACTTTATAATTGACTTTTTCGTCTATCTTTCGTCGTTGCCAAATTCGTTATCTTGATTTTTTGAATTATCCACTAGGAGTTCTACAATCACTTTTATTCAATCGGGCATGGTCACTTAACTATTGGTGTTCACTGATAGACATTTCCTTACACAATTATTGGGGTGCTTAAATACTTTCCTAGAAACCCTTATGTATGCTTAACAATTCTTCATTGATAAGACGCTTAAATAAAATTATATCAGAATGAGAATTTAGAATTGTAATTAGAATTTTTCACTTATTCAGTACCTTATCATTGTTATCCTCTTACACAACATGCACTTTCTTTCTCGTAACATCAGGGACTTCATAGAATTCCTCTCGATAAAACCGATTAAATTAGATGTAAATTGACCATAAAAATATATGACATACCAATGACGGTTTTATGGCAATCAGGCACATGGGGCCTTGACAGGAAATATATTATTATGATCTCTCAACAATTTATGAATATAGTTCAAGATGAATGAGGGTGCCTTCTTCCCAAGACACGGGCTAAATGGTATTGATGGAGAAGCCAATTATTTAGAAGCGTTTTCATTTCATTTTATTTTCATGAAAGCGCGTCTATGCAGAGTTCCTATGAATGTTTTTAGGCACCCCGGATTGCTCTATGAGTGTATACGTTAGGACTGTCTATAGTAAAGCGATCATACACGATCGAATACAATCGATTGTAGCGCCCCCAGTGGAGAATTTAAAAAGTTAGGATAAATAACTCGGGAACGAAGCGATATAGACGAAAAAAGCCAATTATAAAGATTTTGATTCTATAACTTCCTAATCGGTTTTTTCCGTTTATGCATAGATCTAGAGATCTGTCACAATTCCTACATCGACAGATCTCTAGATGGGTATAAATCTGTCAATTCCTACCTTTCCATTAGATAATTTTCTGGAATCTGCAGCATTTTTGAATGAGTAGGAATCAATACCAGAAACGAACGAAATGCGTATATGGAAGGCAATGAACACCTATCAAAAAGTTGTATCATCGGTGCTTTGAATACGGTGACACTTGCAATGCGTGTCAAAGTACGCGGTCATATACTTTCTGGAATTTAAATGTGCATTGTTTCTGACGGAGGGTATTTTAAACAAGTTCTACACTATATTTCTGAGCCAACGGCCCTACTGTGCTGAAAACACCGGTTCTCGTTAGATCACCGAAGTCAAGCAGCATCGGGCGCGGTTAGTACTTGGGTGGGTGACCACCTGGGAACATCGCGTGCTATTGGCACATTTCGGGCGCGGTAGCCCGGTGGTTTGCGCGTTGGATTTGCACTCTGCCACAACTGCCGCCGTGTTCATTCGGAGTACGAACACGTTAAACATGTGGGTCCGTAAGTCCTTCCGAGAGGTTGGTGGTAGGGGAAGGAGGGTACGGTCCCTCTGGATGCCTCCCCCACTGGGTTCCGGTCTAAATTGGGTGGCACTTCCCGGCCGTCCAAACGGTTACCTTACACCTTTCTGGTAGGTCGGACGGTCTGGGTCTCAACAACAACAACTATATTTCTGGTATGTGAACGCTGTTACGTGTATCATTCCTAAATAAGGCAGACATTCGCCGATAACCCAATTGTGTCAAATAAATGCCTTCTGCAACAGTTTTATCGCGCGTTCCGACTCATTAGACAATAACCTTTAACTTTGTAATTAGCGTTTTTCGTATATCTTGTCGAGTACGCTATCCTAACTTTTATAATTCTTCGCTAGGAGTGCTATAATCACTTTTACTCGATTGGGCATGACCACCTTACTATAGTTAGACATGTAATATGTACCCCCTCATGGACACTCATCTGTACACTCATGTGTGTACACTCGTGGTTTTGGAGGTGAATAAGGATTTTCCTAGAAATCCTGCATTTTGAAATATACGCAATCTATGTATACGAAGTATAAATATGTATTATAAATATGGAAGGTATACTTTTCCTTTTTTTTTTACAACCCAGACTGTCCGACTTGCCGAGGGTGTAAGGTACCCATTTGGACGGACGGGGCAGTGCTACACAATATAAACCGGAACCCAGTGGGGGCCACATCCACAGAGACCAAATCCTTCTTCCCCTACCACCAATTTCTCGGAATGTCTTCGGACCCACAGAATTAACGCGGAAGGTATACTGAAACAAAACTGCATTATGTAGAAAGTTCCCTAACACAATTTTCTTTAATATTAATGTAATTATTTGTGTAATGTAATTATTGCAATGTCTTATCTTCCTCCCTGATTTTTTTTTTTTTAATTTTTTTAAATCATTTGTTCAATAGAGTCTATGACATAAGTTTTTCAAATTCGAGTTTAAAAAAATGCTTTTATACTGATTGCCATGTATCATTATATCCTCTCGTGTCTCTTGTTTTGGAACGTAAATTCAGGCATTGATTTTGCCGCGGTTGCGTTGATAATTTTCACACCCGGAACTGCTTAAAGTTGGCAAAACATAATTTAAATATAATTAGATATCATTTAAATATGATTGTATATCATTTATTTGAAAATAAATTAGTTTCATTAGAAGGCAGGCAGGCGGGTGGGCATCAACTTTCTGTAACTATAATCCATTATTTATGTAGGAAGGAATCGGATTTTTGAAATGAATAAATTTATTTAATTTAACTGAAAAAGATATAATGTCTAACTTATAGGAAATAAGAACTTGTTTCATTTCTTTATTAAAAATCCGTAGCAAAAAATATTTTCTATTTATATTCTAAATTCTCAAAAGATCAGAAGCTCTATACAGACGTCAATTGTTACCCTAGAAAAAATTATTTGAAACTAATTTGCTTATTGGTGGTAATAGTATAAAATAGCCAAATCTAGAATAGAATGCTATATCACTTACACTCGTCATCCTTCTACGAGTACGTTCAGCAAGAACTTGATACAATTTGGATTTAAAATAAATAAATAAATACTGAGGAAAGGGTGCGACGAGTAAATAAATAAATTAGGAAAAAACTGAAAGAAAAACACACACTGGATATCTTTCAGATGACCGGAAGAGCTGATGTCACCCATTTCCTGATTTATGAGAACTATGCGTAATTAAAACCGTTTTGGAACGTGCCGCCGTTTGTCCGGAGAAAAAAAAAACAATTATCCTTGAAACGAATAAATCCATATTGAGATACTTTTGGCATGGGAAAAAAAGAAAGTCCGTTTTTAAAAACCCCTGATCCATCTACTTCTTGACTAAAACAAGAGGGACCTTCTCTGCTTTAATTCCCTTGGCGGCGCGAAAAACGCGATGTCGAAACTTCACCGCACAACTCTCTAGTGAGGAGGAGGAGGATGAGGAGGGTGAAAGAGAAAGGAGGAACACAGACTTCCCATTAACTTCTTCCTGCCAATTAAGCAACTACAAAAATGGTGACAGATTTATAGGTATTACCGACCATAATGGCCGGCGGAATCGCTTGAACGTCCCTTGCTTCAACACTTGGTGGGGGTGGTGGGGATAATATAATAGCTAAAGAAACATAAGGTGTACATACAGACACACATACATACACGAGAGGGGGGGGGGCAGCAAAAATGATATCACAGGAATGGTATGAGGGAAAAGGGATGCAGCCAATCATGACCCCCCAGCAAGAACATTGCCAGAGCACATGGCATGGAATGAAGGGCTACTCCAGAGCGAAAAGAAATATTAAAGGGGGGTAAGTAGCGATAATCTCAAAAACCTCGCTTTTTATAGCGAAGTGATACATGGTGGCTATTACCAACGTCATTTACCGATTATTGATCTTCATGGACAAGTGGGTTCGGCGGCCAGCTGCATATCTCATTATGAAAGGGGGAGTGAAGTCTGTAAATCGCTATTGAAGCCCCCCCTTTTCATTCTTTATGACGTTTGTAATAATAACCTTTTATAGGCAGCTCTGTTTTTACTCTTTTGGCACGTCAAATAGGCAATCGATAGAGTGGTAAACGATTGAAGGGAAAAATCGGCGTTTTGTTTAGAGGATTCTTTTTTTCTTATTTCTTATATAAGAATGGCTTCGAGTGGAACAGTGAAAGCAGTGTTATGTGAAAAGGAGTTAGATGCATTCGAAAATAGATTTTGGAAAATAGTTTACCGGAAAATTTATATTAACATTGCTGGTATATAAACCACTTTAAATAATGATATTTATTTTGGTATGTCTTTGAGAGGGTTCGGCACTGAAAAGAGACGGAAAATGAGAAAATGAAGGTTATATTAGGAAAAAAAAAATGTTTTTTTTTTTTTAACTTTTAATGTCTAATTTATATCCGTGTGTTTTTTCTCGCCCTAAAATATATTAAAGTAAGAAATTTAATTAATTAGAAATTTAAAGGATATGAGATTTTCTCAGTTTGGACATTTTTCTTGCCAATAGGAATTTAAAATTCTATTTTGTTTTCATTTTTTGAAAATCAGGATTACTTAAAACTTAAACAGAATTATTTAAAAATATTTTTTTTAATTTTATATATCAAAGTTATGAGAAGCATTTTTGAAAACTAAATATGTTTTCACGAAACCTACAATACAATTATTGTTTATTCTTTTATCAATTTTGAAATTTAAAATTTCCTGTTATATTAATAAGTAATAATTTTTGGATTTGCCTTTACGTAAATATTTAGATAGAAGTATGATCTTTTATAAAATGCTTAATTTAAGGCTTAAAAGTTCAAAATGTCAAAGAAGTAGCTGAAATATAAATTGATATTTTTATCAAAATTTAATGAAAGTGACTACAAAACTTATTCTCAGTAATTTTTTTACTAATCAGGGTACATCTAGGTAAAAATATCCTTTTTCACATATTTGCCGAAAAAAATAACTGAATTTAATTTTCACTGCCAGTGTCAGACCTTCTTAAATATAGTTTATGCAAGTGTACTCTACTTTTACTTCGTATTCCAGGGTTATAAATTTGGAATCTGGAACCCCCCCCCCCCTCCCCCAACTTTTCTAACCGCAAGGGAATCTCATCTCATCTTGCAGTTATATTCGCAATGAAAATTGAGAAAAAGGCTGTGAATATAGAATGAAAATATATAATCCGTGGAATTAAAAAAATATATATTATCAATTAGATTGCCGCATATTCAAGTTTATGTTTTTCTGTCTCCAACTTAACCCAAAATAATTAGCTATATATTTTTTATGTCAATTATTCTCAACCTTTTATGCCGTATGTACTGTTTTCAACTTACGTCAGAATGTTAATCCCTCCCACTTTCCAAATTTGTCTCTCAAAAGTTGAATTCCAAATAAATTGCATATAATATTGAAAATATTTTATATTTTTTTCTGTATTAACATGTATATATTAATTTTAATTATATTTACAGTGGAGTTTTACAAATGCAAATTACAAATTGAATAGCTGTAGGCGTCAAATAACCCTCGTATACACAAAACGACAATGGAGCATTCTATAAGAATCGTATTCCAATTGACTTCAGCTCAACGGTTAAATTACATCGTAATTTGGACAAATAATCTTTCTTCAATCGGGAACGACGTTGAAAACAGTTTATGGAGCAATTCCCACGCGGTCATATCATGGTCAATGACATGGAAGCATATTAATTTTTTCATGGTCATTGACCAACAATTTACTCCCACATCACCGTGTAGATCACAGCCATGTAATTTAGTTCTCTCGATTTGACATATCACTGTCGCATTCCCCCTGATGAAGAAGAAATGAAGGTCAGAAAAGTTTAAAGCTCGTTTAATCCATAGCAGTTTTTAAGAACATGATCTTCACAAAGACCCCTCGGGATAAACTATTCTAACTGGAGAATAATAACCGAAACTTAAAGGACGTTTTCCCATGACCTTTCACAGTGATTCTCTAATCTAGTGTCTTGGAGAACGTTACCTCCTACTCTAGACTCATCTGGAAGAATCTCTTATTTTCTGAAAAAAGCAATGAAAGAGAGCTGTGAATAGCACTTGCAAAAAGCGAATAAGTAAGTCCCTAGTTGAATAACCAACACTACAAAAACCTTTTCGGCTCAGAGAAGATGGTGACGCAACAACACATCTTTTAGTGCTGCCGTTCTGCGAATGACATCCGAGAACAATTGAGCGTGCAAGTCAAGTTTCACTATTCAAACTCGGTTTTTTGACGTAAATTTCTACCACCTTTTGACCGTAGAACGTTTATTTGCATGTGCGCATTGGGTGAGAAGCATTGATGGAGCATCGCGTTGCATTTCGGAGATGTACTTGGGGATCTATTTATTCAGGATGCTGCGAGATCGAAAGAGAGTTTTCAAGGTCCTCCTTCAGCCATGAAATGTCGAAATGGCATCTGAAGTAAATACCACTCATCGGACGAAATAATCATTGTCATTACTTAATCAGGAAAATATAGGGCTTAAATGATTTGAATGGAAACGCTTGATGTAGCTGGATTACAGAATTTTTTTTTAACTACTGATGAAAGAGACAATGAGGAGGAATTGTATGAGACAAGGAATAGAAAGTGACCATGTGTCAGGAATATGCATTGTTGGGATCGCTTCAAATATAGAAGACAAGATAATCGTCTCGGTAGCTCAGTGGATGGAGAGATGTCTGGCTAGGTAAAAATTTGTATTTCAAATCCCGGCTGGAACATGAGTTATTTACAATGTCCCAAGAACAGTTGAGCTTTGTCAGGCCAGCCCAAGATTGGTGATTCGAATACCTTCTGGGACATCAGTTCTTCACAGCTTTCAATAATATTTAAGAAATTGTGACGTGTTTGCATTGTATTCTACAAATTTCCCCAAATGCCATATATTTCACAGACAGTACTGTCAGCTTATTTAATCTGTAAATAGTTAATGCTATAACTAGTTGTGCTTCGGATCAATTCGTACACCACCCAGCTACAAGTAGCTCAAATAGATCAGAAACATCAGAGAAAGGGTCATCGGGCCAAAGTGAGCGGAACCCATACGTTATCAAGGACCATACATGTTTCGTTAATGCGGATTCTACGTTTCTGTGTGCATTACTGTAAATTATATTACAGAAATAATGCACATGGCTATATATATATATATATATATATATATATATATATATATATATATATATATATATATATATATATATATATATGGCCATGTGCATTATTTTTGTATTTTATTTATATATATATATATATATGTGTGTAAAATTGATACTTATAACTGAAAACTATGCATAAACTATTGTAAGTACAAAATGTATATATATATAATATTTTTCCCTTTTGTGTGTAATTTACACAATTAGAAAAGACACCATTTTAAATTTAAGATTTTGAATAATAGGAATAATGGTGTTAGTATAATCGGGCTACAAAGATTTACAACGATTTTGTGCGATAATTATCTAAAATATTATCACAGAGTTTCTATATTGACACCATCGGAAAAATTGATTAACGTTCTTGCTAACAATGTTTGAACCGAATCCATGGAAGAAGTCCTTCATATTTTTATATATTTTTAAATATATCGAAATTTGCATTTTTTGTGGGATCTGATGTATATACATCGTCGTATCTAAAACACTAAAATTAGAGCAATTCTATAATTTGTCTAAAACTTGTGCTGCCTGTATATCTCAGAATTCTAACAAAAAAATTTTCAATTTCATAGGTAATTATAATTTTTTAAGTGATCGCATAAGTCATCAAAATGGACAGTCTTGCACTTCAACAGAGATTCCGTGCGTTTATTTACGACCTCGGTAACGCCATGTAATTCGTTCTAGTTTATAAGAAATGTTCTTCTGTTCGTTTGTCTGTAACGTTTGGAGATAAATTTGTCGAACTTGGCGATTAATATTACGAAATATCGTTAACCTGGTGATATTTTGCATCAAGACTGACAAAATTATCGTCAACATTTCAAAAATGACACTAAGTTAGTGAAAATGACTCCAAATTGATGAATTAATTATTCGAGTATTTTAATATATGGACGGACTATATTGCTTAATGCAGTCAATATTGATAATTGTCTATTTAAAGTTGCGTGAAATCTAAGTTAATTGGGTACTTCGTATTAGTTTTACATGTTGTTATCCAGAAAAGCGTCAGATGTACAGTTCAACGTTAAAAACATTATGCCGTAGATTTTATACATCGTTTTTTCACTGTAACAGAAGTAAATTCTTTACATTATATAGGAAAGTTATCTGCTGCCCACATCAGATATTTTTTATACGGAGTTAAAAAATCATTTTAATACTGGTAAATTTGAATTGTGTCCGAAATTCGAAAATAAATTACGTGATTTTGTGAAACATCCGTGTATTGCGATCTTTAAAGATCTATAATTATTATTATTTTTTAAATTTTTGACTGTATTCTCTAACTGTTTACTTATTTAGCTTTTATTTAAATAGCTTTTATTTAAAAGAATGGGAGATTCTTCGGCAAAGAGTATTTTATAGCTTTTGAAAAAACGTTAAATGAAAAGAAGTCTATATTCTACAAATCTTAGCTTGGGATTTTTTTGTGTGTGCATGTTTAAACAGTTTTATTCAAGTTCTGTTGAGTGGAAAGGGCTGATGGAAAGAGGCTGTTGAGTGGAAAGGGCTGATAGAATTATATGAAGACAATATGCAAAAGCCATAGAGTTGATATATCTATACTATAAATCATCTGCTTTTATTGGGCATTTATCATCGAGGATAATCAGTTTTTTCTTCCTACGCTTCAAAACCCGCCATAAGTAATCTAATCTACAGAACATGTCCCAATTTCGGAAAAAAAAAAACCTTCATCGATGCAGACAGAAGAAAATATTTTGCTCAGATTTTCCATTAAAAGCTCGGTTTTCCCACCATAAAACCATCCCCCATTTGACAAAAAGCCACCTCTCATTTATGGGAACTATTTAATATCTACTGGGAACCATTATCATTTCGCTGCAAAAATCACAACTTGTTCGCGAGCCATTCTGATTTTTATTATTAGCATTCACAAGAAAAGAACACGCTACGGAGGACACGTTTGATTTCGTTTTTATGGGTCTCTTGATCATTGGAGGAAGGAGACTGCATTCCCCCCTCTTTCCAATATGGCATTTAATATGGCGCATGCAAAACAGATAATCATATGCGTCCAAAAATGTCGTAAATATGACTATAGGACCGTATCTCACGGAACAATGGAAAACAGACAGCTGTTGCACAAGGACATAGGGCTGTCAAACGCAGCAAATCATTGTTTGGAATGGCGATGTCTTTTTCATTTTTATCGTTTGCTTATTATCTTCATTTTTGTCTTGTTCTTCTGGGAGTGATTGTTTTCGAACTTTGACGAATGATTATGGCTCCACCATCTCTGGCTCTTTGATTGGTCGTAGATAGTTTCAATTTTATAGGCTGTCTTACTCTACAGGGAGAAATAAATTATGTAAATGTAAAGTTGTCTCTATGTTCGAAAGAATTTCAGTACCAAAAGTGTTGTTTTTCTTTAACCATTTTTTCGCAAAGTTTGAGAGGTGGATACGATTAGACATGCAAATCAGAAAGGCTTGCTTCGCGGACGACAGTATTTTACGACGTTTTTGTTATTTTGGACTTCAATAGAGGCACTTCAAAGTCGTGTTTCGTTGCGGAATTTCAGGAAAAGAATTATGATGTACGACTACTATTTCTAACGATTTCGATGTGTTAAGTAATTATTCCCAGATGCGGAGGTTTAAAGTATTCAGGAATGCACCGGAATGCATTTGCGAATTCAATGGTAAATAGATAAGTGGGAAAAAAATATAAGAACCTTGTGAAAAGTAGAAATTAAAAAATTTTTGAGCTAGAGTGGATATACGCATACTCGCGCGCGCGCGCACACACACACACACACATGAGGTCTAAATATGTTCGGGTTTAGCCTATGGGTGAAATTTTGGCCGGTCAGGGTCCAGGTTGGGTCACATTTCTCTTGGGACTGGTTTGGGTCGTGTTGAACCCAAGTTGTGTTTGAAAAATTTCGGGTTGCGCCGGAACGGATGAGATTTATGGTTTGATGTTTTAAAAAGTAAAATTAACGCAAAATATATGAAAAATCATTGTTAATTTTAGATGCTATGGGAGAAAAGCTTAATTACCACATATTTTACATTTGATATATTAGCTTCGATTGATAATTTCGATTTATGATTTTAGGTATATCATTGGAAAAAAAGTTAGGGTACGATTTTTATTTTTGAATGGTTTATGCTAGTTACACTGTATTTCTAAATTTAAATAGCAATATTTCGATAATAGTATTCAGTTGATATCTTGGTAACAAATCGCTGAAATTGACTTGGGAAATTTTAGATTTCCGTTTGATGTAAATTTTGATAAATTAGAAATCAGAATAAAATATTTTTATTTTTTTTCTTTATATATTTATAAATGCGATAAAATATAATATAATATACTTTTAATACACGACTATTCCTATACCAGTAAAATAATTTTAAGAAAAAAATTTAAAGAACATTTCTTCCTTCAGTGAAAACGGAAAGAGGTCATAAGCGTGCGACACCAGAGGAGTGCTGTTGTTCTATGCATGACAAATTATGATTGTTTCTAAGTTGGTGAATTCCTGCGCTTTTGTTTCTAAAAAGATGGTAACAAAAGAAAATAAATTTATCACTTTTTTTCATTTCAGAAAACAAAAGTATGTTTTTACTACATAAGGTTCTCAAGTATTCACTATATGTGGAAAGGAAGGAGTTGTTTTCATAAAAACTTTCTTTCAGATTAAGGTTAACCTTTTTCATACGAACTTAAAAATTAGAACGTATGAGTATACACAATTATTTTGCATCCTCATAAAAGTTGATTCTTACAAATTTTAATTCGCATACACTGGTGCAAAAGAAGAGAAAAAAAAAGAAATTTTAAATTTCCCGCATTCTATTCGATTGACGCTGTGCAACTTGCTGTTGCTAAGGGAGGATTCTAGCTAGTTCACCTTTTCCGTCAAAAAGGTGGCTATAGTACACTTATCCTCAAAGGGCTGGTTCCCTTTTCCTGCTATTTCTTCTACAGTTCCCTTTTTCTGCTCAAAGAACTGTCTATAGTACATTTCTGCTTAAACAACTCATAATAGTTCACTTCAGCTCAAAGGGTACATTTATGATCAAAGGTCTGGCTATAGTTCACATTTTAGGCTCAAAGGATTGGTTATAGTTCATTTCTTCACTTGAATGGCTATACCTTAATTCTTCCACTCTGCTATACTCCGGTATGGCAGAGTGGAAGATTTCCTAGATTTTTTCCTCTAATAATATATTAGTAGGGGATAAAAGTAGGAGATGCTCTCAACAAACATTGCGTCTTTGCGCACTGATCAAATTAAATTATTGAATCCTAGAAACAAAGTTTTGTGTACTTACTACAAAAATATTTTAAAATTGTCATCATAATTTTGAATAGTCTTTATACTGTTAATTGTCTCCAAAAATATTTAGCTATATCTCTGAAATATTTATCTGTTTATATCATTTACACTTTAAAATTTGAGCTAAAAGCAATGATTTAATTAAAAAAAAAAAAAAAATTACCCTCATTATTTCGATTTGAAAAAAAAAATGAAAAAGTTGTGAAAAATCGAAAGAATAAGTGAATAACATACTATTTTTAAATAGTATCATAATTCATGTAGTTTTAAACCTTGAATTATACAATTCCATTGAATTTGGATTTAAGTTTTTGAATTATAAATTTAAAAACGTAAATATTAATTTTTCGTAAATTCGGATATAAACAAGAAAGATCCATCATGCATAAAGCATTGCTTATGAAACACTTTCCAACTACAATGCAATTTTATTTAAACATCTCGAAAATGCGATACATTCAGCGGTAATATTTTTAAAATTATTACAATACTACAATAATTCATTATATTTGAAAACTTTATCGAAAAAAAATGAACTTTATTCAAATGTCGTCATTGAAATATAAATTGTCTGGTTCTCTATGAAAAAGCAGTAAAAATTTCATTCTTAAACATTTATTTTATTCCTTTCATTCATCACAATACTGCAATAATTTATTTTACTTAAAAACATAAAACCATGGAGGTAAAAGTAATGTAACTCTGTGCTTAAAACTTCCCCGAAAAAAAAATCGTCCTTCTCTCTGTAAAATCAATGAATATTTCATTCATAATCAGTTAGTTATCGTGCTAACGGGCAGACAGACAGAATGAATGAACAATGTCATAAACACTTTTCAACTATGTGGTAAAGTGTTAAAAAAGACACCTTCTTATGTTAATACAGAACAAATGATAATACACACCTGCAAAAAAATTTGTAACTTTAATTTAAGATTTATACGGTGGGTTTTATTATTGAGGCTTCCGGTGTTCTTTTATGTCTTTCATATTTATGTGGTCCTTGAATATGCATCATCTATCATTAGATAAAATACTTAGCAAATACTGCAAAATGTATTGTTATACAAAAAATATTTTTAACCGCCTGAGCAATGGATCATTTGAAAAAGTGTTGTTCAGTGTGATTTAAATTATCGCCTTGTGGTTTATGACTAATTGATTAATCTTAATGTTATATAGTCTTATTATTTTCAATTATGTATAAACAGACACATGCATATGGTCTCACAAATGATATGATAGGAACTCAGTCTCGATAGAGGTAGCAATAACTTGTCGATTACAACTCGATACAGATACTTGTCAATAACAATAACTCGGTAGAGGTAACAATAACTTGTCTCGATAGAGGTAACAGTAAAGTGAATGCATATAGATGTTTATAAATAATATGAAAAATTATAAGAAAAATATTTTTAAAAGTTTAAAATTTCCAAAAATATTAAAAAAAAAAAAAAAATTAAATATAAGACTAGAATGAAAAACGTGATGCTTGCAGGGTTTTGGCATTTGCTCTTTCAAATACATTTATGCATTGAATTTGAATTGCATTGCAATTTTGCACTTATACGCTAAAAAGAACTTTACTTTCTTTAACTTCTTTCTTTTACGTTCTTATATTTTATTAAGAAAATAGGATTGTTAAGGAATTAAAAGTTTAAGAACTGACCGATTGCTTACATAGCGAGTAATTTTTCTCAAAATTTTCCTCAAAATTTTGGCTCTTGAAGCTACAGATTATATCGACAATTGCTAGGCATCATTTAACCTAAAGATTTATGCCAGAAAAATAATTGGCGATTAAGATAACACATTAAACAAAAGCTGCCTCTTTCATTACTCTCTTATTGAACAATTCTCCACATGTTTCAGTCAAAATACATCAGAGATCAATGTGCCGCTGAAAAAGAGATAGGTCAGTCCCAAAACCTTATCACGCTGTTTTTACGTGCTCAGCATGTCCCGAGAATCTTAAGCAAGTATGTTTGTGGGCTAATATAAATTCGGTGACATAATAAACAATTAGTCACAAATTATTACCCCAAACTGTGAACGTGATGGCTATTGAATATCGACTCTGCACTATTCCGTTTGGTTATCAGTGACACAAACGACCCGAAGGACGTCAATTAGACGAATTTATTGCTGACATAATTTCGGCGAATGTCGAAACGCAGCGGTTTTTCGTTGATGCGGAATGCAGCCCTTGTGACGTGTCGCGAGGGGTTAATTGCCGGTTTACCGAGAGATGGCATAATTCCTTTTATTCTGATTCGACTTATTTTGAATGACGTACGGTAGAATCTCAAAATGTGGACCACAGGTTTGAAGCATTTTCCATGATTTTCACAACCTCGGGGGGACTGTTCCAATTCTTCAAGTCACGTGACGAGCCGTTTTGTTTTGGAGAGAGGTCAACATTTTTAATGGTTCGGTCAATATATTTTTTGTTTGTTTCGTTGTACTGGAATACGTAAATGTTGCATTTTTCTTAGCTTTAAAAGATCCAGTGATGTAACAATTATTTATTTTTAGAAACAGTAGAGAAAGGACTGTTTTCCTGAAATTTTTCGAATCGAAAATTATATAAATAAAAGCTGAGTTAATCTTGATAACAGAAGATGTCTGTCTGTCTATCTGTGTCGTGTCTGTCGAAAATCGAAGTTTCGGACAGCCTCAGAATTCAGCACAGGAGTATAGCTGAACTCCCGGGATGATAGACCTTGTCGTGTTTTCTTTTTTAAAGCTTTACAACATAGTTGAAAAGTGTTTATGACTTTGTTCATTCTGTCTGTCTGTCTGTCTGTTCTTTCGCACGATAACTGTTGTAAAAATGGCTTTATCAAAACGAAATATTAGTATGTTGTTCAGACGGTCTGTGGGACATATGGGAATATAAATGAAAAATATCACCCAATTAGTTTTGGATTGAACCCGGGTTGAAAAAATGAAATACATTGAACGCTATGGGATCTAATTTTTCAAACATTTTTTAATCGAATTTAAAATTCATAAATTGCTTCGAAAGTCTTAGGAAATATTTAAATTATCCCATAAAAAATATGAAAAAAATTTCAGCAAATTATATTCATGTTTGTCAATGGTAGTTTCTTCGTTTCTATACGTCTTACACCTACTAGAATATCTTTATACAGCTAGACATCTACAATAATGATACATATAAGAGAATGCTGTCCCAAATATATTACAGTGATTGCCGCTGACGTATTACACGTAGTACATTACGTTTGAGATTTTCATGGAATTTCAACTTTATCGCTCATCTCAAGAAGTGAACGTACAGAACTGCAAATTGGTTCAACAGAAGTTTCTTACTGAAATGTCATCAGCTACCGACAGTGGATGAGTTTCAATACAGAAAAGACCTGGTTATCGGGTGAGGTCTTTAGAACAATTTTTTTTTTTATGAAACTTGTACAATTTCCAATTAAAGAACCATTCAAATATTATAACTTGCATTTATTTTGTCCTCGTTGCAGTATATTTATTTGAAAGCGTGTCATAGTCGAATGGTTAAGATGTTAACGACTGACTCTTCAAGTAAAAGGATAAAGAAAACTTGAGCAATGTATATAAGCATAAATAACACAATAATGCAGCATGTAGCTGTTTTCAGGATACGCTGGATCTCCTTAGAGCAAGAGAACCAACAAACACAAAATCCAAAATAGAAATGGGCACAAAAGGAAGAAACAGAGGGGATTATTAAATTTGGAATAAGAGAGAGCAAATTAGAAAGCAGTATGAAGAACAGTCCAGCCAATTCAAAACGAGAAGTAACACACAAGATTGGCGTGCGCCAAAATATAACAGAAATATCCCGACAAGACAAGTCAAGTGCGAATAAGAATAAATGAGACCCAACAAGATGAAAAATAGATTTAAACGATATATAAGAGTCCTAAAAAAATAGAACGAAAAAAGTGGAAATTTTTACAGGGTACTCCACCAGACCGCGGACAAAAATGGAGTACTTGTCAAGTCATTAACTAAAGACTCTTTTCTAAGTGTCCCTCTATTAAATAAAATATCGGAAAGTTGGTTAGGGGTTTGCAATTTTTTATTATAACGCATTTAAAATTCCTCTAAAGTGTGTCAGATAAAATAATAAGTACAGTGCTTGGTTGTTTTCAACCTGGCAAGAACATTAAGGTTCGGATGCGGAATTTCCGTATATCGCGATATCAGTACTCCATTCAGTCCGAATTCAGCATGCTCATTATAGACGTAAGGGAGCACTTGTGGGATATGACTAATATAGCATCATGCGATTGGTTTTCATTCTAGGGCAGGTTAAGAGCAAAGATTTCGCTGGTCTATATGTTACTTCTTTACATATGGCACATGTTCACTTTTCAAGTGGTATTGAATAGTCTACATAGGAGGCAAGGTTCATGTTTCAAGTGGTATTGACAAGGCTACATAGGTGGAATGTTCATTTCTCTAGTGGCATCGAAAAGTCTACATAGGAGGCACGTTCACTTTTCAAGTGGTACTGACAAGTCTACATGGGAATGTTCACTTCTCTAATGGTATTGATAAGTCTACATAGGGGCATATTCACTTTTCAAGTGGTACTAACAAGTCTACATTGGGCGCATGTTCATTTTTCAATTGACATTGAGAAATTAACAAGTTCTTTAATTGGCGAGCGTCTTGTGCACCAACCCACATATTAGGCAGTTCTGAAAAAATCTTATCATTGCTAAAGGAGTGACCCCGAGCTTAAAAAAAATATGCGTCTCATGAACCAACCTTAATACTTTGTGAGTCCCGTGATCAATCTACTAATGTTGCTTCCCATATCCCTTAGGGAAGATACCATATCCTTTCCCATACCCCTCAGGGAGGATCCCATATCCCTGTATTTGTTTTGAATTCTACGGCTGATCACAGGGCAGCAACGGAAGGTGGAGACATCTTAGGTTAAATGGAATACTAATATAAGTTAGTTATAATTCTTAAATTAGTTATAGTATATAAGTTATTTCAAGTACCTTTGGAGGAATTTCCTTTCCCCTTGGACCTCTAATTATATCTACTTAACAGCAATTATAAATGACTCTTAATAGAATAAAAAATTTGAATTTTCTGTCAAGTCGCTTATACTTCCAAGACTCGTTTGGATAGACCATTCTGTTCAGATGATATTTACGACTTGCGTGTAATAATTTTTTTAGCAAGTAACGAAAATGTGATGCAGTTTCTCTTCGAATGCCCTCTATGTAAAGTTTCCTTTCTTTGGTGGAGATGACCGTGTTTGGTTCATACTTATTCAATATCCTTCTGTGAAAGTGCATTAGCTACAACAGAGGTGGCAGAAAAAAAAATTAATAAAGGAACACAGGTGCATTAGCATACTCAAGGCCCACCCGCAAGCACCACATTCTCCGATTCCAGAGGTCCAATAAATTCGTTGGGTCCATCGCTTCCTGATAGAATCGCATATGCATGTCTTTGTAATCTGAATCAGGGCGCCTTTATTCGCCATTAAGGCGAAAAAAAGAGCAGTCACGGATAAAAGAAGAAAAAGCGAAAAGAAACACGGGCCTTGATTCTTGAAAAGAGGATGCTGAAGAAAAGAAAAGCTCTGCTGCTACCCATTTTTTGCAAAAAAGTGCCCCGAAAATCCCATTTGGTCGTAATGACCGATATAACCCCTATTTACTAGGCGCAGGGCCACGGGAGTCAATTAAAAAACGGGGGGCGCCCCTTTCCAAATGAAGCAATCTCTAACCAAATGGCATCAGGACCCGGCCTTGATAAAGTCCAGATTAGCAATCGGTAATCACGACTGCCGCGCTTGCAACAACACCCCGGGAGGGTAAGAAAGAAAAAAAAAAAGTTCGAAATAAGATTTCCCCCCTCCCTCCGCCCTCTAAATATATACTGGTCGTAGATTGTGGATTTTTCACGGACTAGGATTAATTTTGCTACTACCGGGGTGTTCTGTGATGGCTAAGAATACTCGAAAACAATAGGTCGTTAGAATGTTTTCGAATGGAGTGATTGAGGGTTTGGAAAGATGGAGTGTAAGTCTGTATCCATTAGATGTGTCTAGTGAAATCCCCCCTCATTCCCTTTTTAATTAAAAGTGGATGCAGTCGCAGTTTATTGATATCCAGTTTTATATTTCTGTTGTGGCATATATAATAAAGGAGGTACATTAGCGTTAATAGATTCAGTATAACGGTGAAAAAAAAAATAAAGATAAAATAAAGATATGAGTTGGTTAGAAACTTCCTACTCTCTATTATAACATTAAAAACATTTGGAAAAAAATGTTCATTTATGAATACTAAAATTTTTCAGGTTTTATTTTATACTTTTTTTTTTTTTTTTTTTTTTTTTTTTGCGTAGTTCATTTATAAAAGTCATCTTACAGAATCCTAAAGACCAGTGGCGTATCCAGAAATTTTTTAAACAAGTAAAATTAGAATTACATGAATATACTATGTAAGGAAAGCCCTTATCTATCTCTGTTTTTCAATCTGTCTGTCATGCTTGGCGTCAAATTTGGCGCAATATAGACAATCTGACGAATTTAAAAACAGACACGTCGGCAAATTGGCTATAATTCAAAGTCACTGAAAATTAAATTAAGCTTTTTTAATACTTCCTGTTGCTATATGGAAATTAAAAATTTAATATTCTTAATTCAAAATGCATATCTGAGAATTTTAGGAGCTCAAACGTTGAAGAAGGACGGATAGGAGGGATTTTTTTATATTTAACCTTATGCACCAGGTAATAGGATGGGTTTAACATTTAGTTTATTAAGATTGATTTATCAGTGGTTGTTAACGGTGATTATTGAGAAGTATTAATTAACATTATATGAAATTATATCTCATTTAAGCGCAGCAATACTATACGAAATTGGATTAATTTATGGCTACTAGTAATTTAATGCCATCTATCTTAGCAGAAATTTTTTAAAATGCAATTTTGGATAAATCTAATGACACATTTTATTAAATATTTGTGTGGTTTTTTATAATTTTTTACGAATTTTAGATTAAACTATATTTATCCGAAGACTCAAATAGTCCCCCCCCCCCCCACACACACACAGAAAAAAATAAGGGTAAAGAGCAATATAATTTATAGGTAAAATGTTCAAACACTATAACGCAAAAACATCTGATGTGGGCAACACATGACTTTCCTTATATAATGTAATGAATTTACTACTTTTACAGTAAAAAAAATAGATTTTTCTTATAGTAGATACTAATATTCTTTCCAAGATATTGAATTTTCGACAATTAGTTGTCATTTTCATTGGGTTAGCGTCATTTTTATCCATTTGGCGAGATATTCTTCAATTTGGAAACATTTAAAAAAAGTCGCCAAGTTGGCGACATTCCGCCAATTTCGTCGCCAAAATCTCGCCAAGCGTTATGCACTAAGAAATAAGTTATACTTACAACAGATAAATGACTATTGGCGTTCAAATACAAAAGTATTATTCAAAGTATCTTTTTTCATGAATGGAACGAGTTAGATCCACGAGAATGATGTCACTCAATTTATCGCATGGTATTACATATGAAAAGTGAACATGTTTCCCAATAGGAATTTTTTTTTTATTTTATATGACTTTTTGATAATTTTTTTGGAAAATGTACAATATCTCGAGAACGGTTCATGTTAGCGTTCTGAAATTTATGTCAATCGTTTTCTAATGAAAACTTACATAAGAAATGTCTATTTGCGTAACTTTATTAGTGGTTTTGGTTTTTTGACGATTTTTTCAAAATTTCATTCGAAAATTTAGGGGGGTTCTGAACATTCGATTGCGTATAAAAACAATAGGCTTCCAGTGTTTACGGATTGTGATTTTTGTACCAAATTTGGTTCGAATCGGTCCATTCGTTCGTCAGTTATCGTCTCCACAGACTCACTGACACACACACACATACTTTCACACACACACACACACACAGACATCACTTCAAAAATGTTTGATTCGTGATCAGGGATGCTTGAAACGTGCTCTCCCGTCGAAAACTCGAATTCGAATTTTCGACCCCGTCACAATACTTTTCTTATACATTATGTATATAAGGAAAGTAAAACAGTAAGGTGTGCATTGTGTACGTCATTCGTAGTAAGGAGTCACGCTACAGTTCGATCCTCCACGAACTCTCAATCGGTAGTGGCAGGCTGCGCTTGATAAAATTTGAAATTTCTTTGCGCATAAACAACGCAATGCGATCTTTATTTTACAGTAAGGTTATATATGCACAATCCTCTATAACGTATCTCCTTTTGTAAGTATGCTGTATATTTGGGGATTGGGGCTTTATTGTCGTTTCAGGCGCACGGCTGCTAATTAACCCATTATTTAACGCTTAAAATAAGAAATCATTAGGAACCTTCCTCTTTTACCTGACACCTAAATCCAAATGCTAGAGTGCTAATCTTTCGCCCACTAATTATAAACTATGATAAATATTATTCTAAAAATGTAGGATGTAATTTATAGAACATGTTCTAAAATATTAAATCATATTTACCTAGTTTAAGAAGGAATTTGAAGCCTAAGATATAGTTTTTTATACGTACTGGTGGATAATACCTAGAATTTTGAAGCTTCTGAAAATCGCTTTTTTAAAACATAGACTGACGCTACATCGCTGAGATTACGTTTATTTATCATATTTCTTACTATATAAAAACTATAAAAGTGTCGGACTTATTCCTCTTTTATAGGGATAAAGGGAAGTAGTGAGTTCGAGTTGTTTAAAATAAATATAGAAATAACATTTAAGGAGTGGTATGCTATCTATTCACATTAATACACGGTCAACACATTAAGAACGTTTGGAACCTCCTACAACCGCTCCCCCCCCCCTATTTTTAATACCCCATTTTTTGAGTACTACAAAACTCCACATACTTTTACAATGAAAATGTATATTATTTAAATATATTCACTTATAAAACTCCGGTAAAGAAAGTTGAGAACTTCGCACGCCAAGACTATTTTTGTGCATCACAAAATTTTATAAAGGTAGATCTTTTAGTTTAAATTATATACCTACACCAACTGTTCTTAAAAGAGAAAATCTAAAAGAAAAAAAAAAAAAAGAAAAAAAAAATGTATATGCTCTGAGAAGTCTTACACATGTATCAACACCCTTAAAACCCAATAAATCCATCCTTTTCTGATTTCAACCAATCAGAATCTCAGGCATAAGTCGGTAAATAAAAGCACGCCACCTGTCCAGATCTCGTAACTCAGTGAAATAAAAAATTGGAAAACAATTCGCCTGCAAATCTTCCC
This sequence comes from Amaurobius ferox, assembly GCA_951213105.1. Classification (NCBI taxonomy): domain Eukaryota; kingdom Metazoa; phylum Arthropoda; class Arachnida; order Araneae; family Amaurobiidae; genus Amaurobius; species Amaurobius ferox. The sequence continues at coordinate 88,108,056 of OX578137.1, forward strand.
GCCGAAACAAGATGGCGGCGGAACCTTGAAGATCGTTTGCGTCATATCTCATCTATTGTTTTCGATGGAAGCCTCAAATTAAGACCTCCATGGATGATTTAAATGCAGATTTTACAATAGCCTGGCTGTTGTATTGTGTGCAATAGCTTATTGGAAGGTTCTGCGATAAACCAACAAGAAGAAAAATGTTAGCATTAAATGATAAACTGGAATAGTGAGAAACATGGGTGCGTGCAATATAATAATTTTATTTTTATTATATTTTTACTACAGGTATATCGAGCTTGGTATTATAAAGTTGATCCGTATACAAGAAAAACTTCAACACGTATGTACAATCAATCTTATTTACATGAAGATTGATTTACATGATTCTTGAAATCCGTGTCTTTCATGTCTGGTTCAAGATGCAAATAAAACCATAAATATAATAAATATTAACGAAAATGCAAGCTAGACGCAGTTTCAAGCAAGGTCGCGATCAATGACATCGATTATATTTTAATGTTCTGTCTAGGTAGAAATAGCACCTGGATTACAGAATGTTTGAAATACATGGTGTTCTCTCACATGATATCTTACAACTGTAAACAGAATATGATGATATATATATACACGCATAGCAGCATACCCGTTCTTCGTACGGAATATATGATATAAAAAACTTAAACGTCACAATCATGTGCGAATTCCTATGATATTCTAAATGCCATTCTTATTCAAATAATTCTATTAAAATATTTAAATTAATGCTCCTATAAAGAAATTTAAGAATCTATGTTCTTACTATATGAAATTATCTTCCCAGGAAGATCTGACGAATAAAATATCTTGGTTCCGCTTGTAAACAAATTTACAAAATATATGGAATTAAATATGTCAAAATAAAAGCGCTAAAATTGTATCGGGAGATATACTCGTACTACTTATATTCTCGAATATTAGAAGATGTATCCTTGTATTACTAGAAAATTACCCGTACTACAATATGTGAATTTCAAAAATCCTTGACAAAACGCAACAGGTGATAAAGTGAAAATATAAATTATCTTTAAACTTTGAGGGCCGTAATTCATTCCAATATATGGCAACATGAAAGCGCTAAAATTGTATGGGAAGGTATGTAAAATCGTGTTCCTTATATTTTAGAAGATATACCCGTGTACTAATAGAAGATTACCCGTACTACAATATATGAATTTCAACTGTTTTTGCCAAAATAAAACAGATGACATAATAAATTGAAAATATCAATAATCCCAAAGTAATCTTTAAACCTGCATTAACTTATATAATCCAGTCAAAAATGCAATTTCGATGAAATTTATTTCATATACATTTCTTTATTATTTAAATTAGAAAAGATTTAATAAAAATTGTCTGCTGCTTGAATACATTGGATTTAAACCCGTTGCTAAGCGACATGGTATCATTTTCTTCAAATAAATTTATTCGGAAAAATATCGTTTGCATAATGCTATGTCTATGGAAGGTTTAACTGTGCGTTTTTCATTAATATCTAGACAACCATTGGTCATAGAAACTCGAAACATGGACTAAATATTAAGTGGGGATATTCCAGGCCTACCACAAAATTTCATCAAATTCGGTTTAGCTGTTCTCCCGTAATGATGAGACAGACAGACAGACAGATAGACAGATTTCGAATTTTATCTATATAGATTGTAAAAATAATCAAAAAATGAAAATAATTTAAATGTTAAATACTGAACAAGCATAACATGTTAGATTAACAATACATTAGTAATGTAATTGTATATTAAAATTACATTTATTTATTGCTCTAATTGCAGCATATAAATAAGATGAAATTAATAATAACCTGAAGAGACTTAATACAGCACCCATAAGTAATTAAAAGAATCCAATCGATTACTAGATAAATAATTCAATGGAATGTAAGTCAGCAAATTAAAAATTATACGGTTTAAACAAAACAAACAAACAAACAAACAAAACCCAATCTGTACGAATTAAACTAATTAAAAAAAAGAGGATGGATAAAATGGACAGAAGGTAATGAAATTGTATATTCGTCAGAAGGTGCATACAAAACATACCTTCTAATAGTTCTTTTCATTGAATAACCTTGTTGCTTTGAACAAAAAAGCTATTCTACACCTATAAGAACTATAAAAACTAAATAAGAAGAATAGAGAAAGTATGAGAATTTTCTAAAAATAAAAAATAATTTAAGCCTACCACGCGCATAGATATGTAAAAAATACCATACTGTTGCCACACTTGAAGTGAAAAGACGGTGTTGCCAAGCATAAAGAACAAAATAAAAAAACAGTATTGCTAATCTTGAAATTTTTTTTAGGAAAGTATAACCAATCAAAAGTAAAAGTAGAAAAAACACTAGATATATAACATTTAAAATATAACAAATGCCTTTTAGATACAAATAGATAATAATTATTAGACAATCCAATAACTCAAAAAACATTAACATTTATGCATATTAATGAGAGTAGCGACACGTTTAATAATAATAAAAATAATAATCATAATAAAAAACGAATTTAGAATTAAGACAAACCAGTCGTAAATACAATGCAACATCTCCAGCAGAATGCAAAGTTAGAATAGGCAGTTAATGCGAAAAGCAGATAACATTAGAAATAAAAACCATAAAATAATTTTATCTAGAAATTTATATAGAAAAATATCGAAAATGAACATAATATTTTCTGCTAGGTGAAATAGTATAAGAAATTCCACTCACATGTTCAAATTGCATTTTGGTGTAATTTAAAAGATTTATCAAGGGATTATGGGATATTTTTTTCGAGTTTCATGAAGCACATATTCAAGAATAAGGCAAGAGAAAAATTTTCAAAAATAAAGCTAAATAATATTAAATATTAATTTTTCTAGAAATATATATGCATATTTATGGAATTATTCGACGAACTGCTTGCGAGGTATTTTTTTTTTTATTCAACAAACAATTTTTTTTGCAACGACATTAAAAATTAACATCGCAGGAAAGAAAAGCTGAGTTTTTATGTTTATTTTTTTTTACTTATTTCAAAATATTCATGAATGTTATTAGCAAAAAACTCAGTATTCGTTATTTAATATTTAAGAGTTGTGAATAGGAGCGGAATAAATATAGGTTTGAACGAAAAACGATGATACAATTTCAAGTGTAAAGCAACAAATGATAAACCACCCGCGTGAGGAGGGAGAAAAAAAAGGACAAAAACAAAAAAAAAAATGCATTGAATAAACAAAAGCACTATGAAGAAGCTTTGCAAGGAAATTTAAATAATAAGTCGTAACCTCCTCTAATAAGACAAAATCGCAGTTCTTTTGAATAAATAGTTTGGAACGGTAAAAGACAAAAATTTTCTACCAAAATATTTAGAATTTTTTTTTCCCCAGTCGTTCAAATTCTACCTTTCAGACTTACTTGTCCCTCCCCCATCTTCTTGTGGTCCACATTTTTTTTTATATATAAATAAGATCCGGATTTAGAAAGCTTTATACCTGGGTTGCAAATAAATGCTAATAATCGCTTCCAGTGAAGAAAGGGAGAGTGGGGAGAAAGAAATAATTTGGCACTTTTTTTCATCCACCAGGTGGAGTAGAACTTTACGTGAAATTCGTGATATAAGGAACCAATAAAAGCGAAAAGAAAGAAATAGATGTTTTAAAGAGGGCTTTATGCATTTTTTTTTGTTCTTCCCGCTTTTGATTCCTGAAAGTGGAGGCATAACGAGAGGAGGGTGGGACGAGGGCTATGCCTAATGAGCTTTAAAGCTCAGATCCTGTTGCGGCAGTGTGAAGTTGACCGGTTATACCTTTTACTCCAATTCACGATGAAATATAAATAATAGTTGAAGAAGCGGCTTGTATAAAGAAGAAATCTATTTTGGCTTTCCAGACACTAATAGGAGATTAAAAGCACGATAGCAGACTATGGTTAAGATCTCATTGAATCGGAAATTATAAAACATTTCAAGACTTTGGCATAAATAAACCTTTGTCGGAATGCATGCGTGAGTTTGAGGGATTATAAAGCGGGCTTTGAAATGCTTATAATGTTTTAATAAATTGTGATATTGCCGTACAGTTAGTTCTTCAGTATTCCACGAGAACAGACTTTCTAAATTGTTTGTAGTAAGTACTGATACTTTTTATATCTGTATATTATTGCAAAACGATTATAACAATTATAATTGCTCATAAAAGTTTCGGGACACTGCGCCCGCACAAGTAAAACACTTCGCGCATCTTATTTAGTTTGTAATACACAATAAAGGCGTACCCAGGATTTTTTTTATGAGGATTTCAAAATATTTTTATAAATTATCGTCAATTATTATCAGACATTAATTAGTTATCGTTCAACACGACTAATTAGCCACTCCAATTAAGCATTTTTTAAATTGAAATTAATTTTTAATTAACGATTCACCAAACATATCAATCTTAGCAGACATCAATCTAAGCAATTTAGGGCTTACAAAAAAGGCTTGCTAACAAAAATCTATTACAAAACCATCCGCTCAATTGAAATATTTATAATTTTATTTTAAAATATTTTAATAAATAAACTTAAAATGAAATAAAAAAGAACACCAAAAATTGGCAAGTTGAGATTTTTGAAAATATTTGTCTAATATCACTTCATAGTAGTTGAAGAAAATTAAAGGTGTGCATTTGCATTTTTTCAGCCCTCTCTTAGTAGCAAGTATACGTCACTGACACATAAATATTTCAGTGAGAATTTGCGTATAAACGTTAATATATTGTATCCAATCAAGCTTAAACTCAGGGACAGTGGCTGGAAAAAATACTTTATTATTGTAGTGATCCACAACTACATTATGACAAATGTAGTTAACTACAACTGCAACTATTTTTTTAAACAGTAGTGACTACAAACTACATTTAAAATGTAGTCACTACATAACTACTTTTATGAGACGAACTTTGTTCAATTTTCACAAAAAGTTGAGGATATGGGTATACTGTAGTAATTTAACATACTTATTCTGAAAACAGTAAAATAAAATAATAGTATAAACTTTAAAATCAAAGACAAACAAAAATAGGTTTAAAAGTCCTTTAATAAAATATCCTTTCCTCGACGTACAAAAATTACATTGCCAAAGCGCTTTCAGGCATCACAATGCAAGGAAAGGAGATTTTATTAAAGGACTTTTAAACCTTTTTTTGGTTGTTTTAGATTTTAAAGTTTAATTAAAGTTGACGTGTATCCATTTTATTTATTAAAAGTATAAAATAAAATAAAAGTAAAAATTATTTACTTAAACACATGTTTATCATTTTTAGTAGAATTTGCATCTCAAAATTGCAACCAGAGAAGCAGGATCTTTTGGAAAATAACACATTTGAATATATCCATATAAAAAATAAACTTCATGAAGCAATGGCCTTCCTAACCCTGCAGCCATTCATCGTACATCGTTGCGCAGAACACTAAATTTCATACAAATGAAGAAAGGGTGATCACATGATATGTTTAATGGCACCTTGTTTGTTTACTGAAGTATCGTTAAAAGTAGCGTCAAAACTCGATACAAACTAGTGATTTATTGTATTGAGCTACACTAGTTATTTTTAAAAGTAGCTCTTTACACTACAAACTACTAGAAAAAGTAGTGACTACTGTAGTTTCGCTACTTGTAGCGCGCTACTTCCGACCACTGCTCAGAGATATGAAAATTAACGTCGGTAAAATAATACAAACTCTGCGACTTTGAAACAAGTCATAGAAAAGTATCCGGGACACCTCTTGAAAACAGGAGTAAAAGCACATTGCTGGACATGATCTGCGGAACAGAGAAAGCGAATGACATTCTGTGTTGATTGGGGTTAATTCATAGCTTTTCCTCTAAATTTTCTATACTAAGTTATCTACGTATTAGAAAGAGAAACGCTATTCATTGAACAAATAATGTTGGTTAACGGAAATTTTAAATTAGATCACACTATCAAGATATTGACTGAAATTTTTTTCAAAACTGAAAATTTTATGCGAATAAACCAGTATAGGACGTATAAAAATATTAAATGAATACGTATCAGAAAATCGAATCAAGAAACGATACCTGATGTGGGCAGCATATGACTTTCCCTGCACAATGCAATGACTTTTATTTCTTTCAAAACGGAATAATTGTGTACAAGATTCACAGGTCCCAATGTTTTTGGTATTGAAAGAAAATATAAAACTATTTAAAAAAAGTAACTTCTCTTGTGAATGGAACGAACTAGATCCTCGAAAATGGTGTTAACAGATTTGCTACATAATATTACTAAATGATACTTACCGTTATTTTTTAATTTTATGTAATTTTTGGAAAAAATTATTTGAAAAACATGCGATATCATGAGAACGGCTCATGCTAGCGTTATAAAGTCTGTGTCCTCCGTTTTTTAATGAAAATGTTGACTATTCATTTATCGTTATTGAAATGAATTTTGAAGGATTTTTTTAAATTCATTCGAAAATGAGTATGTGTGTGTGTGTGTGTGTGGGGGGGGGGGGGGGGGGGTGAGGTCTTCCGAGTATCTGAATATTAGATTGCGTTCATAATCCATAGCGTTTCAGTATCCACTTATTATAATAATAGTGCCAAATGTCATTTGCAATGCTTTATTCATTCGTGATGTATGGCAACCACACACACACACACATCGCAAATGTTTGATTCAAATGCAGGGATGCTTAAAACTTGCTGTTTCGTCTCGAATTCGAATTTTCAATCCCGTCATAATACTTTCCTTATACATTATATTATGCATATAGGGAAAGTGCAAATGTGTGCAAAACTGCAAGAAACAGAGGATAGTGGAGGACACAAATATAATAGCCAGATATTCAATGAAGCAACTATAAATAGCAGAAGATATATATATTTATAAATATATATATCTTCTGCTATATATATATATATATATATATATATATATATATATAAACTCCGATGACCTTACATCATGTGTATGCAACAATAAAAATCTTGCCCCTTATGTCAACTCCTCTCATGGACACATTATTACTGGGGATCTCAGTATAGTTCAGGATGATATACTTAGGGATATTATGAATAAAGGGTCTAAATTTCGCATTCCATTCTGCCATCACCCTAAACAACTTCTTCAGTCTATATCATTTGATTTTAATAAATTCATATATCAACTTGCTTGTTCACATTCCATTCCTATTGAAGCATTCCATCTATGGAAGTATAGTACCATACATCTACTTAAAAATGTTATATATTATAAACATTAAATTAACGAAGCCTAGGTATCCTTATAAAAAAACTCCTATCTGCTATTAAAGAACTACAACAACATTTTGTCATTACTTATGTAGATAAAGCTTCTAATAATTATGCCATCATTTGTAAAAAATATTATGTTTCTCTGTTACAGAATTACTTAAAAAATAATGGAATTTTTAAACCCATTAATAATCAGTCTATCAGAATCAAAACTAAAACGCTAAAATTATATACACAATTAAATATTAATTGTAAGTTTTTTAAATTTCCTTATGTTACTTTGGTTCCTAAATTCCATAAATCACCTCTCAGTTTTAGAAGAGTCACTTGTGGACATAATACCTTTACCACTACAGCTTGTAAGTACTTGCTTAACTGTTTAAATAGAATTAATAAATCTCTTAAATTTAGGAATACGGGATATTTCATTTTGAACAATAGTTTTGATTTAGTAAATCACCTTAGCAAGCTTCCACAAATTCTTGGTTTCCATACCTTTGATTTTAAAGACCTATTTAATAATATTGTCATTCAAGATTTATATAAAGTTATTATCTCTCTTTATCATGACTATCTATCTTCCAATAATGTTGCATTTAATGTCAAAACTTTCCTATGCTCTTGCACTTTGTGTTATACAACAATTATATTATCCAAGGTGATAACATTTATTTTCAAATATCTGGTGTACCACAAGGTGGCTGTAGTAGTAGTATACTCGCTAACTTATATCTTTATTATTATGAATGTCATTTTAACTCTAATTCATATATTATATATAGATATGTTGACGACTTAATTTGTATTATCATTGATGATTCCTATCCCATTAATATTGATTTTTACCCATCTAACCTAGAATTAATTCCTAATGAGCCTAGCGTTAGTCAAACTGTAAATTATTTAGACCTAAATTTAGATACCCTCAATAATCATGTAATCACCAATCTATATGATAAAAAAGATTCTTACAACTTCACTATCATAATGCTGCTATCATATCAACCTTGTAATTCTATTCAATTGTTTAGAAACATCATTTTAAACCAGCTATTTCGAATACATCGACTTTCTGATCCTCGGTTTCACTTTCTCCACATCAATAATCTTAAACGCATTTGTCAAAATTACCAATATCCGGAAGTATTTGTAAATAATATTATTAATAATTTCAAATATAACAAGTAATAATTTTACACATGCATTATTTATCTTTGATTGGATAACTCCATTTTGAGAATTCACCCATTTTTATCACCTAACTTACCACTTGGCCTGAGTCTAATGCTGTTTGCTATTTTCGAATGACTATTTTCCACTTGTCCTGAGTCCTATACTGATTATTATTTTAGAAAGTCTCTATACATATAATGTATCGTTCAAATGTATTGATTCCGGTGCCCACTCGCATTGACGAAGTGAGGTGAAATGCTCAGTCGCTTGTTCAACTTACACGTGGTAACAATGCTTGTGAGTTCATATTTCTGTTCGAGGAGGTATTATTTTTCTGATTTGTAATTCAATTGATTTATTTTTCTCCTTCCACTAGCCAGTAGACAGTTCCAATGGTGTCTATAGTTAAATACTATCGCCATTGTCAGAAACTGGCTATTCTATCGGTTTTAATTCGAATTGTATGGCTGTCCTGATGAGAATGCAATTTCGAACCCCTTTCCATTGTAGTGATAAGTTACCTTCTATCTTTATCCTTAGTCTTGGTCTATAGTTACTCATTTGTAACAGATAAGCTAGAGATGGGTTTTTTTTTTTTTTTTTGTACATACGGTAGTTTATACATAATTTTCGATTAAAATCTTTCAATTTTTATATATAGTATACATATATATATATAAATACATATAAAGATATATAAATATATATATATATATATATATATATAAAGATATATAAATATATATATATATATATATATATAAATACATATAAATATATATAAATATATATATAAATATAATATATTTATATATATAAATAGATGAACTGCATTTGCTACAAGTTATTCTTAAATTTACATCACGAGTGAGGAGGTATGGGGAAATGGAATTAGTTCTAATGGAAAATATGTTCTTAGCTTTGGATTTTACAGTGCACCATATATAAATTTCCTAAGTTGCAACGGCATGTTCAGAGAACATTCAGATATGGTATTATAGTTGCATAACTGTGTTACATATTATTGTAACGTTATATTCGACGTTTTACTGTAGTACAATATAGAACTTCAATGTTTGTGTCAAATATATATATATATATATATATATATATATATATATATATATATATATATATAAAATGAAAGATTTTAATCGTAAATTATGCATAAGCTACTGTATGAACAAAAAAACCCATCTCTAGCATATCTGTTACAAATGAGTAACTCTAGACCAAGACTAGGGATAAAAATAGAAGGTAACATATCACTACAATGGAAAGGGGGATGAGAAGAATATTAGGATACAAAATTCACAATTAAAAGTATATAAATATAAATAAAAACAAAAAGAAAACACGGCAAAAATGAGAAAAAGCAATAATAATTAGCTCAAGATAAAAGATTAAGACATAGAGAACAATCAATTGAAACTACACAATATATATATATATATATATATATATATATATATATATATATATATATATATATATATATATATATATATATATATATATATATATATATATATATATATATATATATATATATATATAAATAGCAGAAGATATATATTTATAAATATAAGTTAAATCCAAATATAGCACAAATCCGCACAAAAATTTTACGTCCATTTGAAGTACTATATAAAGGTTTAAAAATTCATATCGTTCAATTTCTGTATTAGTTGGACGTTATATTGGACGTTCACATAATATGAATATTGGAATGTTCCGCAAAGTACTCGTATTGTTCGTTTTGCTGACGTTCTATTGACACAAACATTGAAGTTCTATATTGTACTACAGTAAAACGTCGAATATAACGTTACAATAATATGTAACACAGTTATGCACCTATATACCATATCTGAATGTTCTCTGAACATGCCGGTGCAACTTAGGAAATTTATATATGGTGCACTGTAAAATCCAAAGCTAAGAACAGATTTTCCATTAGAACTAATTCCATTTCCCCATACCTCCTCACTCGTGATGTAAATTTAAGAATATCTTGTAGCAAATGCAGTTCATCACCATAAACGAATGTATCTTAATCCGTGAAAAGACACGAAGTCTGAGAGCATTGAAGTCCAAAAGCACCAGACTGGAAATAGCTTACACATGGCCTACGTAAATGATTTCGAAAGCTCGGCTATAAACATAAGTGCTCGGAAATATCCGATATGGTCGATTACGGAGCAGCGATGGAGACCTTTGCGAAATTCTATCAAGAAGGCGGTAAGGCGTTCTGCATAAAAGGAAAAAAAAGATGACAATAGCCAAACCTTTTCTGCCATTTTTCTTCCCTGTTAATTCCGTGTTCGGTTTCATTCTTGCTGATGACATATGCGCTGTCATTAGGCGTCATTAGGTGTATTGACGGGGATGAACAGTAACCAAACCCGCAGTTCACGATTGCACAGTTGAAGTACCATTTTTGCTTTTCATTCTAGGGCCTGCCGGCTTTTCAATGACAATTACGATTTCGGGCAAGTATTTGCGGGTAATGATTACGTCACGGAATGATGTAACGGAAACACTGAGTTCTCAAACTGAGGCGGACGCCTTACCGAAGTTTGAACAAAAGAAAACAAATGTGTAAGGTGTAGCTGGAAATCGAGAATAAAGTATAGCAAGAAAGTAAAGGGATTTATGGAATTTCATGTCCTAAATGAAAGCGGCGTTGACTGACAAGAAAGGCTAATTGAACATGATTATTTCCCTACAGTATGAATATCTTACCCGCAATAACATACCAAAAGACTGATCAATTGCAGATGAGAATAAAATATTTTCTATTTACAATATAAATGCTTTTGCACTTTTTATTATAAAACTGTACACTTTCAAGCAATTGAACATCTTAATAAGTAAAGACAGACTGAATAAAAATAAAATTAACAACACCTTTGACTTAGGGGGATGACATGAAAAAAAAATTATGTCACCCTAAAAATTACATATATTCTGTATTTATTTTTAATTCGTAAAAACAGTTCCTAGTTCTCTGCAAAACACCGTCTATATCTGAAAGATATCTGATATATGTATTTTATAACTATAATTAAAACTATGAAATAATAGGGAGCGATTGCTTTTCAATACAAACATAGGTCACATCTAGAGAATGCTATCATAACAGGATAGCATATTTGCTTAAGGGGGCGGCTACAAGAGATGTAGCCCTGGCATCCAAACCCTTTAAGGTCGTCAGTCTGAGTTCAATACTAAATCCTACCGAATACGACCCTCAATTTTTTTATAAGTTTAAGGATATATAAAGTTCAAGCGGACAATGGACACATCATAAAAATTTGTTCTTCCATCATCAAAACTCAACAATATATATATATATATATATATATATATATATATATATATATATATATATATATATATATATATTCATATCAACTTCTTAATTCCAAGAAACAACATCAAAACATATTGACATTTGCTGCGTCATTCAAATATGTACCGTTATGAATACGACTTTTGCTTTCGCTGCAAAATCTATCATCCATAAAATTCGAGCACCCAGCGCACGAGGTAGGATCATAAATTGAGCAACGGGGTGCCTCCATTGTTTTTTTGCGGAGGCAGTTCTACTGGCCTACATAAGAAGGATCCACAGCGCCAACAAACAATAAGGAACCCGATCCGCTAAGCACAATCGGCAATCAAAAAACATAGGAGAAATAGACATCCAATGGCTGGGGGATTCGAGTATTACGCATTCATGAATTCCTGCCGATCGTATTCAAATGGTCCGGGGGCGATTTCCTGTCTTTGTCTTGGCACCTAGCCGATAAAAAATGTGACAATAATGGGGCGAGGATTTATGTACTGCTTGCATACATTTCGGCAGCAAAATACCGATACCCGCTTCTGAATTTTAGATTTTTTCCCAGAATACTGGTGGTCGATGTGAAAGAGTTGGTTATTCAGGTATGACAGAGGTTGTCTTATGCCGATTTTAGGGAAATTACTCAGACTATGTAAAATATTGCCATTTGCATTGAAAAAGAGGACAGACTGGTTAGATATAACCAACCGTTGGCGGAGTGAAATATTAACCCTTTCTCTTTCAGGCTTGGTTTATTTGGATTCGATTTTTTGGGAATTACGGATAAGTTTGAAAATCTTGTTATGTGTATTGAAAACGAGAACATGCCTGTTGCTGTAGACAGTGAGGTGATTAAAGAGAAATATTAACTTTTTAGAGTTTAGGTTTCGTTTATATGTATTTTTTTTTTTATTTTCCGGATATTAATCCGTATAGTTTAAGAACCTTGTTATTTGCATGTAAAAGAACACATATTTGTAATGTGGTAAGCGAAGTGAAATAAAACTCTGATCAGTTCATTATTTTCAGGTTCATTTATTTGTATCATTATATTTGAATTAAGATCTCACAGGTAGCTTAATTCCTATGTCTTACATTCATTATGTCTGATATTCCTTACATTTTCTAGAAGATGTTAAAAATAATTCCAGATGTGCGAAATGTGTCCATGTGCGATGGATTTCTTAAGTTGGTAGTCCGTGAATTAAGGGGACACAAATTTACCTTAGATTGATGTTGTTACTAATTCCACTTGTCTGAAATTAGGCCCGAACAAGACCATAAGACCAAAGTTCCTGGTAAAGGGGGGAGAGGTTGCAGCTTATGTTAGTCCAAAGACTCAACACCGTGGTAGAAGATGTGGTCAAATGAAGTTGTAGTCTGCCTGTAGTAAGCATGCTGATTGCATGTAAAATACGTGGCAATTTCTTAGAACATTCATTTTATGACAGCTTATTAAAGATACATAATTTTAATTTGCTCTTCATCTTAAAATATAATATAATTAAATATTAAGCCTGATAGGGTGCATATATAGTAATGTAAAATATTCTCTCTCATTCACCCGAATCCAGTACTTGCGCTTCTAAAATCACCAGGCACACGCAGGCCACTGCATTTTTCTCGATCAATATTATTAATTACTATACACCCCTTAATAAAATATAATTACTGTACGGGTCTCCTAAAAATAACATTGCTTTACGACACCCCAAACAAAACGTAAAATCTATATGTCTCCCTATCAAAACGCACCTATTGCAGGAACAGTCACGCTATAGTTCGAATCAGGATTATTAAATTAAAATTTTCTCCTAAGCGACACGGATTATGAAAGAAAATTAAATTTAGACTTCGGAAATTAAATTATCGTCCAAATGTTCTAAATATTTTTCAGAAGTCCAATTATTTTCTAAAAGTCACCAAGCTAGCGATATTGAGCCAAATGTGGCATTAAGCGTGACAGATAGAGATAATGTCATTTCTTATGCATATTAGAACTCTTTATAATTGAACAGTGCCCCATTACAACCCATTTATTATTGAAAGTATAACTTACTGATTTCTGAAGGAGTAATAAAGTCACAAAAAAATAAATTTTTGAATAAATTTTTTAACCTCCATTTTTTGCCCCCAATTTTTAACAAAATGCAAGATAACCAAAATAATGCACGAAAAATTTAAATATAGTAATGAAATGAAATTTGATTCAATGTATTCCAATAATGTTATAGAAGATAAATTTTAAAATGCGATTAAATGCCTAAATATTTTAAATGAAAATAAAGCTTTTTTTTTTTTTTTTTACAATTGCAATAGAAGTTAGCAGAATACTTATTGAAGATACTGAAGTCATATTTTATGAAATAACATTTTACGAGTATTATTGTATTGAAGACACAAAAATTGTTGAACCGGATAAATCCTATAAATTATGTATGTGTTTTCTTATAAGTGAAACGCACTTATTTTATTCTTAGCCTTTTTCAGAGCAAAAATTCATAAAAGTTCGAATATGTTCTCAATTTTTTCAATACATTTTAACCAATCGGCAGGCCAACAACTTTCGGTTAAAAATAATCATGAAAATATGTCGAGTTAAAAAAAAAAAGCAATAGGGATAAATGTGTAAAAAAAAATCTAATTCGAATGCGTTCTTGAAATTTTAGATATTTTTCCATAATTTTTTGACAAGTTTTTTTGTCAAGACCAAACATTAAAAGAAAAAAAAAATGGCGAAAATTGGATAGGTGGATTATATGATGGATTATATGGATGGATGGATATTATATGGATGGATGTGCCCTCCCTCTCCCACAGCTATGCAGCTAGTTGAAGGGCAACACCGTATTAAAGTGGAAATAGGCAAAATTCTAAATGCGAGTTGATAATCTCCTGCTATTAAAGACATTAAGATCTTCATGCTCACCACCCAGCTATATTCGAAAGAATTTTGGGAGCTCTTTTCTTTAAAATTTTCTTAATTTGAATTCGAATGTGTTCTTAATTTCTTTAATAATTTTGGGTGAGTTAAGGCCTTTAATTAAAAGAAAACAATAATAATTGCTCAAGTGGATGTCAAAAACATTCGAAACAGAAAAGGGTGTCAAATTTTAACTATATACATATTTCCGACTGCAACGTATTATTTACTTAATCTTTTGAGCTTTGTAAAATATTTTTAATTACCAAGGTCAACACTTGATTTTTGTCTATATCTGCTCGCGTGTAACATTTTTTTATTTTTCCCCTAAAGAGGAGGAAGTCTCTTTTTCAAAGACATGGATGGTCAGTGGTGGTTTGAAAACTAACCATTCAATGTTCATTGCCTTTTTTACGATTTTTTTAATCTTTAAGTGCTCTGCTCTTTTCAGTGGCTAACAACAGCCTCTTTATAAAATTGTCTATTTAAAAAATAAATTAAATTCCTCCTTGGTACTTTTCACCCTTTAATTATTATATAATAATATTTAGTAATTATTGTATTGCAATTTTATTTTATTACTAGAACAAATCTACTCAACGTTGATTGGTATTTTTAAGCAGCATCCATGTAGCTCAATTGGCTGTCTTTGAAACTAAGCACAACCATAATTTAGCTTAAAAATGATGAATTCCCTCTCCCGCAATGTATGTGCGCAATAACAAATTTTTCGGAATCCATTGAGATTATCTAATTATTTCAAAGGTTTTTCCATAAGAGCCGTATGTATGGAGAAAAGGGTTGAATTGAAGTGCTTCCCTTGTTCGATGATAATGTAAATCGTCAGTACATAACATTTTTAATTTAGTTGCAAAAATTCACCAAATGAAGTCAATAATATAATTTTTGTTTTCATAAAGAGTAAAATAATTCATTTTGATGCTGACTAATTTATAAGATTGGATTAAGTTTAACTGATGTGGTAATTTTGCCATGAATTGCGTGTTTAAAGTGAAAATTTTTAGCGATTTTTGTAATATGGGGAAAAAATTAAGATTTTATGTTAGATTCCGTTTAAAACTCGTTAGAAAGAGTGCAGTATTTATAGAAGAATTCGTGTAGCTCAGGTTGATGTCTTTAAAGCTAAGCTCTAGCAGAATTAGCGCATAAAGCAGCACTTTGAAACTCTGCAATAATATTTTCGATCGATAAAGAATCTATTTGTATGAACATTGCCCTTGAATATAAAAAAATCTGATGTGGGCAGCACATGACTTTCCTTATATAATGCAATGAATTTACAACTTTTACAGCAAAAAAATAGGTTATTCTTATAGTCGATATTTATATTCTTTCTAAGATATTGAATTTTCGTCAATTAGTTGTCATTTTCATTGATTTAGCGTCATTTTTATCCATTTGGCGAGATTTTCGTTAATTTGGCAACATTTAAAAAAGTCGTCAAGTTGGCAATATTCCGTCAAATTCGTCGCCAAAATCTCGCCAAGCGTTATGGAAGGAGAAATAAGTTATTCTTACAGCAGATAAATAACTATTGGCGTTCAAATACAAAAGTATTACTCAAAGTATCTTTTCTCATGAATAGAACGAGCTAGATCCAAGAGAATGGTGTCACCCAATTTATCGCATGATATTACATATGAAGAGTGAACATGTTTCTCAACAGTTAATATATTTTTTTAATTTATGGGATTTTTTGATAAATTTATTTGAAAAATGTGTAATATCTCGAGAACGGTTCTTACTTATTTGAAAAATGTGTAATAT
This sequence comes from Amaurobius ferox, assembly GCA_951213105.1. Taxonomy (NCBI): domain Eukaryota; kingdom Metazoa; phylum Arthropoda; class Arachnida; order Araneae; family Amaurobiidae; genus Amaurobius; species Amaurobius ferox. The sequence continues at coordinate 88,124,578 of OX578137.1, forward strand.
CTCGAGAACGGTTCTTACTTATTTGAAAAATGTGTAATATCTCGAGAGCGGTTCATACTAGCGTTCTAAAGTTTATATCAATCGTTTTCTGAGGAAAAATTACATAAGAAATGTCTATTTGCGTAACTTTATTAAAAGTTTTGATTTTTTGATGATTTTTCAAAATTTCACTCAAAACTTTAGGGTGGTTCTGAACATTCGATTGCGTTTATAAACTATAGGCTTCCAGTATTCACGATTTGTGATTTTTGCACCAAATTTCATTCGAATCGCTCCATTCTTTCGTGAGATATCGTCTCCACAGATTCACAGGCACACACAAACACACACACTGACATCACCTCAAAAATGTTCAATTCGTGATCAGGGATGCTTGAAACGTGCTCTCCCGTCGAAAAATCGAATTCGAATTTTGGACCCCGTCACAATATTTTCCTTATACATTATGTATATAAGGAAAGTAATAACTTAAGAACTAATTTTAATTTTAAAAAAGCTCGTAGTGTTGTATCATCGCCTGACTACATGTACTCCTGTACAGAATTTTATGGTTCTGCGTCGTTGAGATTTTCTACTATACGCGACACAAAGATACATACATATATACATACAGACAGAAATATATTTTTATTATTATATATTATTTTTGTAATTATTATAATATTTTACATTTATTTATAAAATTTTATTTTTGTTCTACCATCGACTTAGTTTAGCAGCTTACGAATTTCAAAATAAGCTTTAAATGGAGTATCACTCAACTCGTATGGTTGGCATTGATTGATCTTAAAATATTCTTAACCAGGGAGGACGCGCGTGGCAATTACAGTTTCCCCAGAACTTGTAAGAATCTTCAGGTGTGAATGGAATTTTCCCTGTTACTTTGTTCCGCGTAATGGAAAGGTTTCCATGACTTGGAGAAACAGGTAAATGTCTCACCGCTGTGAAGCAGCTTATTTCGCTGCAAACAGTCAAAGTACATGCATTTCGGCGTTTTTGTTGGATTTTCAATGTTGGATTTTATGGTAAATTTGTTTGTAGCATTTTTGCACATCTTTGCATAGTTTTACGTATTCTCGCAATTACTACAAAAATCTGATGTGGACAGCACATGTTTTTCCCTGCAGACTCATATTCACGTTCTCTTTATTTTTTCAATAATTCATTAAATTGAGTTTAATTGCATGAAATAACAGCCATAATTATTTTAAATTACACCGAATCTGCACTTTTAATTCAATTTTAGTTTTCATTTGGTAACTAGACTTTTGTTCAAAGGTGGCTACGGAAAACTAAAATATCTCGAGAACGGCTAGTCCTAAAGAAATGGGGTTGGTCTTATTCTTCTCACTGTCAGAAATTACATTTAAAACAAGCATTTAATCGATATATTTGAGCATACGAAGTCGTTTATTTTATATTTTGATGATTTTTGCTGACCATTTCGCAAAATAGGCAGGTTCATCTATCCCGAATCGTACCAAAATCTGATCAGCACCAGGTCACACACACGTGACGTACCTATAAAACTTTATGAAATTAGCTCCATTAGTTTTTAAGTTAGAGTGGATACATACATTGCACAGACAGACAGACAGACACACACACACACACACACACACAGATTCACAGACACACACAGAGACAGATACACAGACTCACACACACACACACACACGTTACTCTAAAAATAGTTTTGTCGTATTCTAAAGGACCCAAAACGTGTACATCCGTCGAAAACTCGAGTTGCAATTTTTGGCACGATTCCAATACTTTCCTTATACATTACCATCTATTGCAGGGAAAGTAACAATTGGAAATTTTGACTCCTTACAAATATTATATACTAGAAACTGTATCCGGCTTTGCCAGGGATTTCAAACGGTGATTAATTAAATTCATTAAATTTTTCGAAAATCTCAGTCGCCTGCTGTGCGAGAACACGTTTAAATAACAAAACACACGCGAGTACGTAATACACCTTTGCTCTGGCCATATCAATATTTTCTATTCTAGTTGCGGCTCGCAATCTAAATAATCCCAACGCAGATGACGTCAGTTTTGACCAGATCTCCCTACAGCGTTCTAGATCTGTGCTTCAAGAAGTCAACTCTCGACCTCATACAAAGGATAAGTGATAGAAAAGCTCCTTCCCACATACATGGGAGTGGAACTGTTCCAGTGGGATCCGCTGCCTGCTACCTTCGTTCAAAAAATCAAAGACGTGGCTGGGTTAACAAATGTATAATGAATCAACGGATGGGTTTATGAAATTATATTTTTTTCTGGAGTAGTCTATGATATATTTAGGAGCTGCTGTTAAAATATGAACGTTGGACGGCACATCAATTTTCGGTATATCGTAATATAAAAGTCGGAGAGAATATATATATATATATATATATATATATATATATATTCAAAAAAATTCATCAAAATGTGTATGGATTCCGTTTAAAGTTTGTTTGAAAGATAATTTTTCGATCTTTCCGATGGTGTCACGATGGAAATTATGTGATAATATTTTAGGTTGCTAAGAAATCAATTTGTGCGAATATCTTCTTAAATCGGGGTAAAAGACAAAATAACTGATAAACTAATTCGAAATTTAAAAAATAATGCCGAGGTGGGCCTATTCGAGTTTTGAATTACCTATACCAAATTTCAAAGTCCTACGACGCAGATTTATTGCCCCCCCCCCCCCTCCCACACACACACGTCGACGTTCTCATACGTGACAAGCAATATACAAAAATAAAGTTTTCTTAAAAATAAAAACATGTGCTTTGTATTTAGAACAGTTTGTAAAAAAGAAACTGCAAAAATGGTTTAATGAAAAGACTATATAAGGGATTTATGTATCAAGAATCATAAAATGAAAATTTATATTTATTTATATGTACAATTCCTAACAAGAAATACAAATTTTATAAATAAATGTTTCAAATTTCATAATTTCACCGTAAATCATTTCAATTACATAAATTTAAATTTTCAAAATAGTAAAACTTTTTAATGTTCAGTTTCCTACGTAGTTTGTATTAAATAACAAGATTTTAATGATTAAGTCAAAAGTTCTATAATTTATCGAAAAAACAATGATGTGTGTCATTCCATTCTACACTATTAGAACATTTTTAAGTTAAAAAAAAATCATTTTTAAAAACTTATCTGACTCAACTTTCCTTAAATATTACTCTTGTAATTTTAAAACTATGACTTCATCAGAAGTATTTAGAAACATCAGCTTCCGGAGCGATAAACGAGACAGAACACCCACTCCAGCAAAAATAGGAAAATGTATATCAGCAAAAAATCCGATCACGTGTGAAGAAATAACAGCATCATGAAACTAGAAACTAGACAATCAAGTTTATTAATTCTCGAAACTGTCTGTTTTCTTTATATTTTACCGTATGCTATATTATTTTGCAGATTTCTTTACAGTAGTTTGAACGAATTTTTGACATCCGAACTAATTTTGGAACGAATTCGTACATTCTCTTTTATCCATCCTCTTAAGTATTTTCATTCATTCTAGCTTATAAATTGGCACTATTTTCCCATTGAGTTATGCCAGCTAGGGTTTGTTGACATACGTTTCCCTGATTTTGCTGGGGTGACTATCCAGTTTTCATTTTTATTCTGAAAGAGGTTAGTTTTGTCGCAAAACCTGCTGATACTTGTACGTTTTCGTTTTATGATGTTTTACTGACAAGGGTTCTTATGCACATACAACTTTTTAATGTATGTATTTTTTGTCAGATTATTTTAACGGTTATATTTTATGAACTTTTTTTATTAAATAGAAATTCTAGCGTTATATTGCAGTATAATAGATCCAGTTAGAAAATATTAGAGAATTTTGAAAATTTTTGTTTTTCCATGAAAAGACTTCAGGAAATTTGGAGTGAGTAATTATTTAATAGAAACTAAAAGATTTCAAGTCAATAGAAATTGACTGAATGTTTAAAATATTTTTCAAAGTGTATGAAACAGCTCACAAAGTACAATCGAGTGCAATATTTTGAACTTATATTTCGATATGAACAAATTTTTCTTTAACATATGTTGGTGCATTGTGACAAGCAGGACAACTGGATGTATAGTAAAAAATATATATCGTTTAAAGCAACATATGACATACAATTAATAGTGCCTACAGGTTTTGAAAACAAGAAACAGCCTTCTTCGTCAGGACAAATAAGAAGTGCAACCTTCACAGAGCAAGATCGGCGACGGATGTTAGAATAACAAAAATGACTGAAGCAAGGAAAGTGTGTTTCCAAGGGCACGAGGAGAAAAATAAGTAAAAAACAAGCCATAGGGCACTATGAATGAACAGTAAAATACCAGATAGTAAAGTGAACGTTTAACAAAGAATTCAAATCGCATTTTCAGTGAGTAAAACTTTGAACACAAGTTTCAAAACTACGAATGAAAAGGCAAGTACTTATGTTCGTAGATTTACTCGCAGTTAGTACTTTGAATACTTTGTTAAACGTTCACTTTATTCTTTGATATCTTTTCGCTCATTCATTGTGTCCTATCATTTTTCTCTCCCCCCCCCCTCCCTGGAGGTTTTATCTCCCTTTTCCTCCTCTCGACGTTGGCATCCCTCTTTCCTTGCTTGAGTCACTTTTGTTGTTCTATCAGTCGTCCATCTAGGTTTGATGAATGAACACTGCGCCTATTGTTTGTCCTTGCAAAGAAGGTTGTTTCTTGTCCTTGAAATCGGTCGACACTATTAGTTTTGTGTTGCACGTTGTTTTAAACGAAATTTTTAGTTTTATTACATTAGCAGCACTTTGAGCTGTACGTAGGATGTATATATATTTTAATATATTGTATACAGTTTTATGATGCTTTATTAATGCATCTATAACATACAGAACATTTATTTCACCTTGTGGTAATTTTTCCTTGAATAATGATTAAGTAATAAATTAAAGACAAATCCTTAGATTTAAAAAAAAGTCATTTAATAAACCTCCTATGAACGTACATATAAATTAAAAGCCAGAGCACTATCGGATATCTTTACACCCTTCATCAGTGGCATAAAATGCCGCTGATGAAGGGTATAAAGATACCCAAAAGCGCTCTGGCTTTTAATTTATATATACGTCTATAGGAGGTTTATTAAATGATTTTTTTTTAAATCTAAGGATTTGTCTTTAATTTATTACTTAATCGTTTTATAATTGTGTCGTGTTACCACTCTTAGTATTTCCTTGAATACTTTTCCGTGTTAACTTCTAACATATACTCCACGGAATCTGCATATCCAACCTGCAAGTGACAACCAAGCGTTTCCAATTTATTCTCACCCCAAAATTGCAACCAATATCCTTCTAATACTCCCTCCCCTCCTTACTGAACTCTTTTCCCAATAAAGCCTCTCCCTCGCTCCCCCCCCCCCCCCTCCTCGATTAAAGTTGGTTGCAGTTAATAGAGAGCGAAGCACAACTGGATTCGGGTATCGTGAAATCCTCCGGCTTGGCTGGGAGCCCATTTACAACAAAACAGATGATTGAATTTTATTTCTTTCTGAAATCCCCCCCCCCCACCCACCCACGCGGTATTTTCTAAACTTTCAGTTGAAAAACGCAAGAGAGTGGAGGGGGGTGGATTCGAAAACTACAGAGGTACGAAGAGATTTTAATGCGGCATTAGGCCTAATGATTAAGATAGCCGTGAATGCCGTCTCACGGACGCTTTTCGGCGGCTTTAACTGCCTCTCATTACCCAGAAATTACCGCTATAAATATTAGAAGAATAACATTAAAATATCGTAACGAGAAATAAGAGTTTTCCGCTCCCTCTCTGTTGGATCTCATCTGCATAGAACTCCCTCATCTATATATGTGCTTCCTATACATATATATTCCATCTATATATATGCCTGCCATTTCGACCCTCCACAAAAGCCTCAAGTGGGAGCCTCTTTTACCGTTAATTCTACGCACCAATCACTTCGAGCAAGAAGTAATGGCGCCCCCCTTCCCCATTTTAAGTATTGATTGGGGCACTCGCCGAGGGGGCATATTTATGACAATTATTTTAATGCAATGAAAGCGATAAAGTATGTGGGGGGAAGCAGCCGTGAAAAATGCTAATACTGAGTTAGGTGTTAAGTTTTAATGCCCACCCATTTTAATGGCTGGCGCAAATATTGCCACGAATGTCGTAATTTTATTGTCTCACAACAATAAGCAGAGAGAAGTCGGAAAGTCTCGCCCAATTGAAGCGCAGCCGCTCTTTAAGTCGATTTTAACACATCGTCTGCGAAGAGTTTTTAGACGAACGATTCCTCGGCAATTTCTGCGGAATGAGTTTTCAGTTCCGGCATGCATCAGATTTTTATTGGAGTGGGATTTTTTTTTTTTTTTTGGTTGATATTCTTTTAAACGTATTTTTTTTTCCTCTCTCTCTCCTGGACGTTAAAGGGAATTTTTCTTCTAAAAAAAAATTATAGAAATGTTGCTTTTTAAAGCGCGGTAATAAATTCATTTATCGTGATCATTTTTTTTTCTAGTTGAAATCACTGCTATTTCTGATTTATGCCGCCGTTACAATTTTAAAATAAAGCTATTATAGAACCTTTCCTGGCGTTAATACCAATGTTGGGAAAAATCTTTCGCTGCTAACGGTTTATTTTATTTCAAAATAAGAGATTTGCGTATTTTAGGGAAATGTACATAAAATTTTAGCGCAGTTTAAAACTCAAAAATTCATTATTTATCCGTCATCAATTTCAAATGCTACCAGTTTGATAAAAAGCTTCCATTCTTAGCTTGGAGCAAATAAAGCATAATTATAAATTTACATTGCAGAGTATGCAAAGAAATTATTTTTGTTGTAGAAAATGTTGATAATAAATATATTTGAAAAAATATTAAAATATTTATAGAATTAAAATTAGAAAATAGAAAAATCTTAATTTAGTGTCACATTTGCAGATTTGCAAGATTAAATAATAACTGTTAATTTACATTTTGATAGTTTAAATTAAATTTTAAAAGTTTTTGACTACTTTCCGATAATTTAAATTTGGAATACCCATGTTTACTTTTCTATAATCGAAATATCTAAAAGCTTTCTGATTATTTTTCAATAATTCAAATTTGAAAATATTTCCTTTATTTTTAAAGTGCTATTATGAAGGGAGTCAGATTTCTTGAAATTTCTAACTTCTGTCCCAATCTTACTACCCTCCATGTAGGAAAGCAATATGTACAATTGACAGTACGGGGAGGTTTGGGTCGTATGAACTTGACGACAAATTTAAAGAAAGTCGTCAACTTGGCGTCCGCACCTTTTGCCGAGTTTGGGAAGTTCGAGAATTGGATCGTGATTGAATTTCGAAAGTTCTCTAGGTTTGTCTGAATCTTTTCATACAAGGTGTTCTTATATAAGGTGTCCTATTATATGAGGTGTTCTATTATAAGGTGTTCTATTATATAAGTTCTATTATATAAGGTGTTCTATTATAGGGTGTTTTATTATAAAGTTTTCTATTATAAGGTGTTTTATTATATAAGGTGTTCTATTATAAGGTGTTCTATTATAAAAAGTGTTCTATTATAAGGTGCCTTATTATATAAGTTGTTATATTATAAGGTGCCCTATTATATAAGTTGTTCTATTATAAGGTATTCTATTATAAGGTGTTCTATTATAAGGTGTTCTATTATAGGGTGTTCCATTATAAAGTTTTTTATTATAAGGTGTTCTATTATAACGTGTTCTATTATAAGGTGCCTTATTATATAAGTTGTTCTATTATAAGGTATTCTATTATAAAGTTTTCTATTATAAGGTGTTCTATTATAGGGTGTTCTATTATAAAGTTTTCTATTATAACGTGTTCGATTATAAGGTGTTCTATTATATAAGGTGTTCTATTATATAAGGTATTCTATTATAGGGTGTTCTATTATAAAGTTTTCTATTATAAGGTGTTCTATTATATAAGGTGTTCTATTATAAGGTGTTCTATTATATGGTGTTCTATTATAAGGTGTTCTATTATATGGTGTTCTATTATAAGGTGTTCTATTATAAGGTGTTCTATCATAAGTTGTTCTATTATAAGTTGTTCTATTATAAGGTGTTCTATTATATAAGGTATTCTATTATAAAGTTTTCTATTATAAGGTGTTCTATTATATAAGGTGCTCTATTATAAGGTGTTCTATTATAAGGTGTTGCATTATAAAGTTTTCTATTATAAGGTGTTCTATTATGAAAAGTGTTCTATTATAAGGTGCCCTATTATATAAGCTGTTCTATTATAAGGTATTCTATTATAAGGTGTTCTATTATATAAGGTGTTCTATTATATAAGGTGTTCTATTATAGGGTGTTCTATCATAAAGTTTTCTATTATAAGGTGTTCTATTATATAAGGTATTCTATTATAAAGTATTCTATTATAAGGTATTCTATTGTAGGGTGTTCCATTATAAAGTTTTCTATTATGAGGTGTTCTATTATAAAAAGTGTTCTATTATAAGGTGCCCTATTATATAAGTTCTATTATATGGTGTTCTATTATATAAAGTATTCAATTATAGGGTGTTCTATTATAAGGTGTTCTATTGTATAAGGTGTTATACTATATAAGGTGTTCTATATATGTTATATTATATGAGGTGTGAGATGTTATATTATATGAGGTGTTCTATATATAATTAAACACCTTATAATAGAACACCTTATATCATAGAATACCTTATATCATTGAACACCTTATATAATAGAACACCTTATATAGCAGAACACTTTATATAGTTGTTGTTGAGACCCAGACCGTCCGACCTACGAGAAAGGTGTAAGGTAACTGTTTGGACGGCCGGGAAGTGCCACCCAATTTAGACCGGAACCCAGTGGGGGTGACATTCACAGGGACCGTACCCTCCTTTCCCTACCACCAACCTCTCGGAAGGACTTACGGACCCACATGTTTAACGTGATCGTACTCCGCATGAACACGGCGGCAGTTGTGGCAGCGTGCAAATCCAGCGCACAAACCGCCGGGTTACCGCGCCTGAAATGTGCCAACAGCACGCGGTGTTCCCAAGTGGTCACCCACCCAAGTACTAACCGCGTCCAAGCAGCCGCGGTTAGTACTTGGGTGGGTGACCACTTGGGAACACCGCGTGCTGTTGGCACATTTCGGGCGCGGTAACCCGGCGGTTTGTGCGCTGGATTTGCACGCTGCCACAACTGCCGCCGTGTTCATGCGGAGTACGATCACGTTAAACATGTGGTTCCGTAAGTCCTTCCGAGAGGTTGGTGGTAGGGAAAGGAGGGTACGGTCCCTGTGAATGCCTCCCCCACTGGGTTCCGGCCTAAATTGGGTGGCACTTACCGGCCGTCCAAACAGTTACCTTACACCTTTCTGGTACTGCTCACGTCCTCGGATGAGTCGGTCGTTCTGGGCTTTCGACACCTTTCTGGTAGGTCGGACGGTCTGGGTCTCAACAACAACAACAATATAAGGTGTTCTACTATATAAGGTGTTCTATTATATAAGGTGTTCTATTATATAAGGTGTTCCACTATATAAGGTGTTCTATTATTATATAAGGTGTTCTATTATATAAGGTGTTCCACTATATAAGGTGTTCTATTATATAAGGTGTTCTATGATATAAGGTGTTCAATTATATAATTATTATGGATGTTCCATTTTATGAATTTTTCTAACGATTGAAACTCATATACCAGTGACGTAGACATAGGGAGTTAGTTACAGTCCATACCTCCCTCTCTGCGTTGACTAAACTAACCCATTGACTCCTTATAGGCTAAACAATATTTGCTGATCCCTCTATATTCCAGATTGATCCTAACTATGCCTGCATGTGACTATACTTATATTAAATACAGATGAAATTGTTTTACAGAATATTTTCGAACTATATTATTGACAAAATAGACAATTGAACTTGTTGATTGTGGATTCTATGGAATTAAGCAACAAAATTAAAACCATTACTTTAAGAAACAGAGTTATACACAGTTGTTCTAGTACACAGCCGTGGTATAACAAAAGTAATATTATTGTAAGTAAGGGGCATTAATGAGTAAGGGATATTCCCATAGTAAGTAAGGAGCATTAATGAGTAAGGGGCATTCATTAAGAAGTAAGAGGCATTCGCAAACTTTTTCTTTATTATAACATAACAAAAGTAATATTATAGTAAGTAGGGGGCATTTTCAAAAGAGTTCGCGAATAAATATTGCTTTGAAAGCGATTCGCTATCCAAAAAGAGTTGTGATTCACAACATTAGACAATCTTAAATTATAACAAACAGAACAATGCATTTCAAATCTGCCTTTTTTAAATATAAAAACAATGAAACATAATTCTGAATTATTGTCATATGCATGTGGCATTAAATTCTTCATATCGCCACAAACACATAATTATTTTCATACAAAAGTCATTCTGAAAATATCTGGTTTAATTAGCTTTCCCGTAGCACTATAAATTTGCAACTCCCTCCTTTGGGGTTCGAGCACCCCCCGTTTAGGAATTGCAGATTTTATTGCTCATTTATCCGAGTGCAAAGGGTTTCGATTACTCATCTACGGCGGGGAGTGTTCAATGCGTTTTTAATGAAAAAATATGTTTATAGGAATTTTTCCATTAATTCTTTGAAAGGATCCAAAAGCATTATAGTCATAATTTTTAAAGGAAAATAATTCTGTGTAAAGGGCTTATTATATGCGAGCCATCCTATAAAGTAACACATAATCTATTGTGTGTGCCCGGGGTTCACTGTTGCACCGAATGGAGCTACAATTAAGCTCATGCGTCATAATTCGAAACGGCATTTAGATTTAGGAACCTTGCGATTCTCAAGATTTATTTTTGCAAAATTTTTTTACTGAGCCGAATTCAATTGACCATACAATTGCTTTCGTTTATGTAATGTCATTACATGTAAAAAAATTGAAAAGAGGCACTTAGGCTCTTTGACTTTATCTGTGTAGCCCCATCCTCCAGACCTAGGCGCCGTCCCGCACCCCCCTCCAAACTATATTTCACGGCCCATCATCAGATGTCAACAATTCCAACAAAGTGTGAACTAAACGCGTCAGTGGTTTTAAAAGAATGAAAAAAAAAAGAGAGAAATGGCGGGAAAAGAATGGAGAGAAAGAGAATGGTGAAAGGAGGTTCTTTTTTTCCAACTTGCGACCCACGACGTAATAGAGGCTCTTACAAAGGTGCTATTAGCTCGAAGATTCAATACTCGCGTAATTACATCTCCAGTGGGCCTTTTTATACTCCGATAATAGCCCATACGAGAAAGCTGCCCATCCAATAGCGGAACCCAGTTGCCAAAGACCATCCTAGCCACCCTATACTTAAAGTTTCGTCCCCAACAGGATTCTGCGATGACTCTGTTGTGGTATTTGTGATTTTCGCATATTTAACCGGCGAATAAGGATCCCATGAGACTGTAAGCATAATATTTACGATAAGTATTTAAAATGGATCTCGTATAGGGAATTCATATATATTATAAAGAATCTCGTTTATTATGACCGTTATACCATTTTTTCTTTCTAACCGCTTGAGACAGAATAGAATTTCCGGGTGAAATATTGCAAGGTCCAAAAAAATATAATGGCATTGCAGTTGCGGTTCTATTATCATTTGCGATTTCTGTTATTTCCGTCGTCTTTGTATGCAGAAGAAAAACCCCTTACCGGATTACGCAAGTAAGCACAAAAAACACACAACTCCTTCTTTATGTTAATAGTAATTGGTATATATGAACTTGTATATAAAAGAAAGTTATAAAATTACTTTAAGAAGCAAGGCATATATTCTTTTTTGGTAAATCTTTGTATCATTGGCCTTAATCATTTCATTATGAACGACTGCTTTCATTATGAATATGCACTTGCTGCAGCAGGTGCAAAGTTTCTGTCGGCGATATTCCCAAACGCTGCCAGAATTTGATATTCGCACGTTGTTCTTCAAACACCATTTCCGTTTTCGACGAACGCGAACGACTGCAGTTCACTGACACGCATTGTCTTGAAAAACGCCTTCTTCCTTTTCACATCTCGCGTCACATGTGCCTTTACGCCACGATAAAATAGTTCCCCTCTCCTCCAATCAGGGTTGGAGATATTAGCACAGTCTTCGAACTATTTGATCCTACCTTGTATATATATATATATATATATATATATATATATATGCTAAATAAATACAAAACAGTAAAATAAAAAATTCAATATAAAAATAAATAACACCAAAATTTTACTATTTTTGCTTAAATTTTATTGGGTTAATAATGTTGCTGATGATCAGGGAAATTTTTGTATAAATATGAAAAATATATTAAAAATGGAAATTAATCACAAATCAAAAATGTAGATTAAATGACTCATCGACCAGATTAAATGATTCATTAAATGTACCAACAGACAGAGTGATAACTATTTTTATAGAAGAAGCATGTAAAAATATAGTCAAAGGTTGATAATGGTTGTAAATGTAAAATCAAATTTATAATTATTTAAACATTTGTCCATGATCATGAACACCAGTAGCGAAAGCTTTAGCCCATTCACGGCTTGAAATTAATTATATTTTCAACTGAATTTTCTTACATTAGTAGAAAAGGAAAGCCGGTTCTGCAACAGAGGCTCAGCGATGCTCAGCGCTCAGCAAAATGGCCGCCATCTTGGATTTTCGTAATCCTGGACGGGGGTGTAAAAGAGGGGAGAGAATGAAAAAAGGTGGGGGTGAAAATTTTTCGAAACTTTTTGTTGGGTGGCAACGATGTCGTAGTCTTGTACGAGGGGTTGAGGGGGAAATAAATTTTTTGGAATGAGATTTTTTTTCTAAGTATAGGAGAAACTTTTTTCGGGGTGGCAACGCCTAGGGTTCTGCAACGAAGGCTCAGCGATGCTCAGCGCCCCCTAGCGACGGAAAGTGGAACTATGGAGGATGGAACTTAGAAATATTTTTTGTTTGGGTTGCCATAGCAACACCTGGGGGGGGGGAGAAACTTTTTTAGGGGTGGCAACACCAACGGTGGCGGTATGGAACCATCAGCGCCCCCTAGCGGCAGAAAGGAGAATTAAAACTGGGAATTTTTCTGATAGTTGGGATTTTTTTTTTCTCTTTTTCAAAATGAATTAATTAAGTACGAAATATTTGTATTTTTTTTTTCTTTTTCTTAAATGAATTAAAGGTGTTAATGAGGATAATTAAATAAAGTAATTAAGTAATGAATATCCGCATGCTAGGAGCGTGCCAATATCCCTCCGCCAAGGACATGTTAAGGGTATACCAAGGGTGTACCAAAGGGATATGCTGAAGGCATGCTAAGGTCATATCAATACCCCTCCGCCTAAGAAAAGAGTGCTTGCCCTATATCGCGGTTACGAAGTGAACTGTAAGAATTTTATATTTTACTAACAAAATTTCGTAAATGCAAGTTTTTTTCTTATATTTTTTCGCAAATGTAAGTTTTTTACTTTTCAAAAACCGCACTTATGCTGTTTTCTCTATGGGAATTAACATAGGTTTTCGCACTTGTGCTATTTTTTAACGTTTTTTCACAAAAACATACTTTTTACTAACAAAATTTCGTAAATGCAAGTTTTTTTCTTATATTTTTTCGCAAATGTAATTTTTTTACTTTTCAAAAACCGCACTTATGCTGTTTTCTCTATGGGAATTAACATAGGTTTTCGCACTTGTGCTATTTTTTAACGTTTTTTCACAAAAACATACTTTTTACTAACAAAATTTCGTAAATGCAAGTTTTTTTCTTATATTTTTTCGCAAATGTAATTTTTTTACTTTTCAAAAACCGCACTTGTGCTGTTTTCTCTATGGGAATTAACATAGGTTTTCGCACTTGTGCTATTTTTTAACGTTTTTTCACAAAAACATACTTTTTACTAACAAAATTTCGTAAATGCAAGTTTTTTTCTTATATTTTTTCGCAAATGTAATTTTTTTTACTTTTCAAAAACCGCACTTGTGCTGTTTTCTCTATGGGAATTAACATAGGTTTTCGCACTTGTGCTATTTTTTAACGTTTTTTCACAAAAACATACTTTTTACTAACAAAATTTCGTAAATGCAAGTTTTTTTCTTATATTTTTTCGCAAATGTAAGTTTTTTACTTTTCAAAAACCACACTTGTGCCGTTTTCTCTATGGAAATTAACATAGGTTTTCGCACTTGTGCTATTTTTTAACGTTTTTTCACAAAAACATACTTTTTACTTGTAAAAAACTAACAAAAACGCGTTTTTAAAGTAGCAGAATCGCGTGAATTGGTGTTTTAAAGTAGCAGAATCGCGTGAATTGGTGTTTTAAAGTAGCAGAATCGCGTGAATTGGTGTTTTAAAGTAGCAGAATCGCGTGAATTGGTGTTTTAAAGTAGCAGAATCGCGTGAATTGGTGTTTTAAAGTAGCAGAATCGCGTGAATTGGTGTTTTAAAGTAGCAGAATCTCGGGAATCTCGGGAATCTCGAGAATCTCGGGAATCGCATGAATTGGGTGTATGAGAGGGGGTGTGTTTGCCCAACCGGTCTTGGAGTTTAAATTAATATGTGTGCTATTTTATGCATATGTTATTTCTTTAAACCAACATGTTTTAAAAACCGCATAGTGCATTAAATCACGATGACAGATCTACCCCTCCCCACCTCGCGTGAATGTGGATAGTTACATCGTATGGCCAGTGCGAGAAAGATGAGGATACTGCTAACAGAGTGGTACCAGGCTATAACTTGAGGCTATTTGCCGCGTTGGGCTGGGTCGACTGAACCGCTCTCGCTGCTATTGTTAACATCTGTGGTGGGGGACAGTTTTTCCGGACTGATAGAATGCTTGTGTTGGACCATCGCGAAATGCTATTCTCAGCTGGGAGAGGCTCTTTTAAAGAAGTTCTTATTAAATTTTAACATGTTTTAAAAAGAATCTTTCATTCATTAGTGTTATGAATCACGCAAGTTAATTAAAGGATGTTAATTAAATTAATTGATTAAGTATTGAATGCCTGTATACCAGGAGCATGTTAAAGACATGTCAAGGGGTATGTCAAAGCGTACCAAGGGTGCACCAAAGGAGTATGCTAAAGACATGACAAAGTCTACACTATCCCTCTGCTATATCACGGTTACGAAGTGAACTGCGAGAATCTTGTAGGGTGGGATACTTGAAAATATCGTATGATGAGGGGTATGCCAAGAGGATCGAACATGAATTTTAAGAATGTGCCGCTTTTTGCGTTTTTTTTCACAAAAAGTTTTCAAAACGTTAAAAAAACAACAAAAATGTGTGTTTTTTCAACAAGTTGAAGTTTTGGAGTTGTTGGATTTCTCTATGGGAATTAACATGGGTTTTCACACTTTTGCGAATTTTTTAGAAAAAAAATGTGGTTTTTTGCAAAAATGCGGCCAAAAATGTGTTTTTTGCAAAACGCGGAATCGGCCGATTTTTTTCAAACTGTTGGATTTCTCTATGGAAATTAACATAGGTTTTCACACTTTTGCAATTTTTTGAAAGAAAATGTGCGTTTTTGCAAAAATGCGGCCAAAAAAGCGTGTTTTTAAAGTAGCAGAATCGCGTGAATTGGGTGTATGGGAGGGGGTGTGTTTCCCCAACCATTACGGTCTTAGAGTTTAAAAATAAATATTTTCAATAATCGTGAAAGTGTGCTTATGCCCAAAATACTTGAGTGTTATGAATCTCACAAGTTAATGAAAGGATGATAATTAAATAAAGTCTTAGAGTTTAAATAATAGCAGATACCAATGGCTGTATGCATATGTTTTTACAAGTGTACTACTACTACCATAGGGGGTTTCTTTAAACCAACATGTTTTAATACGTGTGTTATTCTAAGAGGGAGAAACACCTAATATGGTGATACATATGACACACGCGCTCAGCACAAATCGATATAAATAAATGGTGAGATAGTTTTTAAAGACGAGACTTTTAAATTTTTTTCGATAAATAAGGTATTTGAGGTTATTTAACGTGTGAATGAACGATACATACCAATAAAATGAGGAACTAGGCTAAGTTTACAAGTATGGGACTTTAAAGTTTTGATGTTTTAGGGGTAGAACTTAATTTATAATTAAACATGATTTATACTAACTACTGCAAAGGGAGAAATGCATAGCGAAAGGGGTTATGTGTGTATATATATATATATATATAATACATATAACCAACACCCACCGGTGGAATGCAGATCTAAGATAGTATGTTTAGGAGAAGACATGAGATTCTTAAGTAAATGGAGTATTGAGAGGCATTTAAAGAGATATAAACATATGATAAGGTAACATCCATAATACACACAACTAATATAGGACAGCGAAAGGAAAACTTTAGTATTGTTTAGAGACCGAACTTCAAATATGTAAGTAAATGTAGGTGTTTGGAAATTTTTAATGGGCTATGTGCAACACACATGTCCCCGATCACAGTGGTGGAAAAGTGATACCGGAGCAGTTTTTAAAGATGTGACTTTAACTTTTTTCAATTAAGTGAAGAATCTAATAAATATTAGAGGGTGCTAGCGCTTACCGAGGGTTTTATGTATAATACACATAAGCAGCATATAACATTAGGAAGGGGATATTAGAAAATTTTTTAAAGATAGGACTTTAGATTTTGGAACTAAATGAGATATCAAGAAACATTTAAAGGGGATGAAAATATCTAATGAGGCGGAATGGGGGTGTACTTACCCAAGATACCCAGCACTGAAATTATTCACTAAGATAAATTTTTTTAAAGTAAAGACTTTAGAAGTTTCACATAAAAGGCAATTTATACTAGTTTTTAAAGAAATGAAAACGCCCAGCGAGATGACTTAGAATGAATACAACGCCGATATATATAACAGTGAAAAGAAAACTTAAATATTGTTTAAAGACTGCACTTCAAATTTCAAAGTAAAAGTACATACCCGGAAACTTTTAATGGACTAGTATAATACACATACTTGATATAACAGTTAAATGACGAACTAAGAATAATTTATAAGTATGTAACTTTGGATTTTTTTAGTTAAATAGGGATTTCAGCTAATTTTTAGAGGTATAGAAAGGTATACTAAAGGGTGTACAACAAATTTTTAGAAGGGACTTAGGGAATTTGCTAGCTAAATAGGGATTTCCACTACTTTTTAAAGGGATATAAAGGCATACTAAAGGGTATATAGCAAATTTTTAGAGGGGACTTTGAGAATTTTTTAGCTAAATAGGGATTTCTACTAACTTTTAAGGAATAGAAACACGTACTGAAGAGTATAGAGCGTAATCATTACTAACACCTAGTGCTAAAATGAGGAATTAGAGTAATATTTTGGGGATGGGACTTTAGATTTTTAAGTAAATGTTATGTTTAAAAACTTTTAAAGTAGCTTAAATACCTACTAAGATGACATATGCGATACACATAGCCAATACATAGTTATTAAATAGGGAAAAGCTAAGATGGCTTTTTAGAATAACACCTAAAATTTTTTCTAACTAAGCGCAATATATCAACACTTAAAGCGGACGAATACGAAGATTCAGACGGCATGTGTGATACACATCGCGGGCACATAATAGTTAAATCTTAATTTAAGTAAGTTTTTAAGGATAGAACTCTGAATTTTTTGGGTAAATGAGATGTTTAAGAACATTTAAAGAGTCAAAAACACCTAATAAGGCGGTATGAGATGATTTCATCATCATCAGATAACAGCGAAATGGGGATACTACAAATATTTTAAAGGGGAATCCTTAAAATTTCTAAGTAAATAACCTTTAAAGGGGTGAAAAATATATAGCGAAGTTGTGTAGATAATACAGATCATCGACATTCTAAAACAGACAAGACATGTCTATACAAGATAAAAAAATGTTGTACGTTAATATAAACATACATTATTCTATGTAGCAATGTAATACATACCCCAAGATTTATATAAAGTAATTGCGAATACATTATACCAATCCCATCAGAAATCAGCTAAAATAATAAAATTATCAAGCTGAATAATATATCTAGGTACTAAAACCCCAACAAACTACATCAAATTGATAAAAATCTTAACTAAATAAAATAATAAAGCTGTAACATACTATAAAAATACTAAGTTTAATAAAATAATAGAATAAAATCATATTAAAGCAAGTACTTACATGTTCAATCCGACTCAAAATGCTACATTAGGTGTAGGCCGATGAATAATGACAGATATAACATCTCCAGCTTTACCAACTTAAACCGACATATTCCCAGAGCAACTTGAAACGCGTCTTGACAGCACGAAATCCACAGCAGAAGTGATAAAATCGATACTTCAACGACACCCCCTACACGACAAGGTCACATCAAGGTCATATCATGGTTACAGTTAAACTATGGTATAAAATAGAATCACATGTTAAAAAATAATAGATTTTAGTAAAATAATTAAAGAAAATCCCTCTGTGATTATGAATGACCTGTCTATATTTACCGTGTGTGTGTGTGTGTGTAATTATACCTTAAAAAGCTATATATCTGTAGTATCCCAACGGATACTAATATTTGTTTTTCAAACTTAGAAAAACTTTATTTCAGTTGCACTTATTTTAAGTGTAATTAAAAAAAAGTTTTAACTAAATGTGTAAGACAAATATTAGTATCCGTTGGGATACTACAGATATATAGCTTTTTAAGGTATAATTACACATACACACACACGGTAAATATAGACAGGTCATTCATAATCACAGAGGGATTTTCTTTAATTATTTTACTAAAATCTATTATTTTTTAACATGTGATTCTATTTTATACCATAGTTTAACTGTAACCATGATATGACCTTGATGTGACCTTGTCGTGTAGGGGGTGTCGTTGAAGTATCGATTTTATCACTTCTGCTGTGGATTTCGTGCTGTCAAGACGCGTTTCAAGTTGCTCTGGGAATATGTCGGTTTAAGTTGGTAAAGCTGGAGATGTTATATCTGTCATTATTCATCGGCCTACACCTAATGTAGCATTTTGAGTCGGATTGAACATGTAAGTACTTGCTTTAATATGATTTTATTCTATTATTTTATTAAACTTAGTATTTTTATAGTATGTTACAGCTTTATTATTTTAT
Source organism: Amaurobius ferox (assembly GCA_951213105.1). Taxonomy (NCBI): domain Eukaryota; kingdom Metazoa; phylum Arthropoda; class Arachnida; order Araneae; family Amaurobiidae; genus Amaurobius; species Amaurobius ferox. The sequence continues at coordinate 88,143,738 of OX578137.1, forward strand.
TTAGTTAAGATTTTTATCAATTTGATGTAGTTTGTTGGGGTTTTAGTACCTAGATATATTATTCAGCTTGATAATTTTATTATTTTAGCTGATTTCTGATGGGATTGGTATAATGTATTCGCAATTACTTTATATAAATCTTGGGGTATGTATTACATTGCTACATAGAATAATGTATGTTTATATTAACGTACAACATTTTTTTATCTTGTATAGACATGTCTTGTCTGTTTTAGAATGTCGATGATCTGTATTATCTACACAACTTCGCTATATATTTTTCACCCCTTTAAAGGTTATTTACTTAGAAATTTTAAGGATTCCCCTTTAAAATATTTGTAGTATCCCCATTTCGCTGTTATCTGATGATGATGAAATCATCTCATACCGCCTTATTAGGTGTTTTTGACTCTTTAAATGTTCTTAAACATCTCATTTACCCAAAAAATTCAGAGTTCTATCCTTAAAAACTTACTTAAATTAAGATTTAACTATTATGTGCCCGCGATGTGTATCACACATGCCGTCTGAATCTTCGTATTCGTCCGCTTTAAGTGTTGATATATTGCGCTTAGTTAGAAAAAATTTTAGGTGTTATTCTAAAAAGCCATCTTAGCTTTTCCCTATTTAATAACTATGTATTGGCTATGTGTATCGCATATGTCATCTTAGTAGGTATTTAAGCTACTTTAAAAGTTTTTAAACATAACATTTACTTAAAAATCTAAAGTCCCATCCCCAAAATATTACTCTAATTCCTCATTTTAGCACTAGGTGTTAGTAATGATTACGCTCTATACTCTTCAGTACGTGTTTCTATTCCTTAAAAGTTAGTAGAAATCCCTATTTAGCTAAAAAATTCTCAAAGTCCCCTCTAAAAATTTGCTATATACCCTTTAGTATGCCTTTATATCCCTTTAAAAAGTAGTGGAAATCCCTATTTAGCTAGCAAATTCCCTAAGTCCCTTCTAAAAATTTGTTGTACACCCTTTAGTATACCTTTCTATACCTCTAAAAATTAGCTGAAATCCCTATTTAACTAAAAAAATCCAAAGTTACATACTTATAAATTATTCTTAGTTCGTCATTTAACTGTTATATCAAGTATGTGTATTATACTAGTCCATTAAAAGTTTCCGGGTATGTACTTTTACTTTGAAATTTGAAGTGCAGTCTTTAAACAATATTTAAGTTTTCTTTTCACTGTTATATATATCGGCGTTGTATTCATTCTAAGTCATCTCGCTGGGCGTTTTCATTTCTTTAAAAACTAGTATAAATTGCCTTTTATGTGAAACTTCTAAAGTCTTTACTTTAAAAAAATTTATCTTAGTGAATAATTTCAGTGCTGGGTATCTTGGGTAAGTACACCCCCATTCCGCCTCATTAGATATTTTCATCCCCTTTAAATGTTTCTTGATATCTCATTTAGTTCCAAAATCTAAAGTCCTATCTTTAAAAAATTTTCTAATATCCCCTTCCTAATGTTATATGCTGCTTATGTGTATTATACATAAAACCCTCGGTAAGCGCTAGCACCCTCTAATATTTATTAGATTCTTCACTTAATTGAAAAAAGTTAAAGTCACATCTTTAAAAACTGCTCCGGTATCACTTTTCCACCACTGTGATCGGGGACATGTGTGTTGCACATAGCCCATTAAAAATTTCCAAACACCTACATTTACTTACATATTTGAAGTTCGGTCTCTAAACAATACTAAAGTTTTCCTTTCGCTGTCCTATATTAGTTGTGTGTATTATGGATGTTACCTTATCATATGTTTATATCTCTTTAAATGCCTCTCAATACTCCATTTACTTAAGAATCTCATGTCTTCTCCTAAACATACTATCTTAGATCTGCATTCCACCGGTGGGTGTTGGTTATATGTATTATATATATATATATATACACACATAACCCCTTTCGCTATGCATTTCTCCCTTTGCAGTAGTTAGTATAAATCATGTTTAATTATAAATTAAGTTCTACCCCTAAAACATCAAAACTTTAAAGTCCCATACTTGTAAACTTAGCCTAGTTCCTCATTTTATTGGTATGTATCGTTCATTCACACGTTAAATAACCTCAAATACCTTATTTATCGAAAAAAATTTAAAAGTCTCGTCTTTAAAAACTATCTCACCATTTATTTATATCGATTTGTGCTGAGCGCGTGTGTCATATGTATCACCATATTAGGTGTTTCTCCCTCTTAGAATAACACACGTATTAAAACATGTTGGTTTAAAGAAACCCCCTATGGTAGTAGTAGTACACTTGTAAAAACATATGCATACAGCCATTGGTATCTGCTATTATTTAAACTCTAAGACTTTATTTAATTATCATCCTTTCATTAACTTGTGAGATTCATAACACTCAAGTATTTTGGGCATAAGCACACTTTCACGATTATTGAAAATATTTATTTTTAAACTCTAAGACCGTAATGGTTGGGGAAACACACCCCCTCCCATACACCCAATTCACGCGATTCTGCTACTTTAAAAACACGCTTTTTTGGCCGCATTTTTGCAAAAACGCACATTTTCTTTCAAAAAATTGCAAAAGTGTGAAAACCTATGTTAATTTCCATAGAGAAATCCAACAGTTTGAAAAAAATCGGCCGATTCCGCGTTTTGCAAAAAACACATTTTTGGCCGCATTTTTGCAAAAAACCACATTTTTTTTCTAAAAAATTCGCAAAAGTGTGAAAACCCATGTTAATTCCCATAGAGAAATCCAACAACTCCAAAACTTCAACTTGTTGAAAAAACACACATTTTTGTTGTTTTTTTAACGTTTTGAAAACTTTTTGTGAAAAAAAACGCAAAAAGCGGCACATTCTTAAAATTCATGTTCGATCCTCTTGGCATACCCCTCATCATACGATATTTTCAAGTATCCCACCCTACAAGATTCTCGCAGTTCACTTCGTAACCGTGATATAGCAGAGGGATAGTGTAGACTTTGTCATGTCTTTAGCATACTCCTTTGGTGCACCCTTGGTACGCTTTGACATACCCCTTGACATGTCTTTAACATGCTCCTGGTATACAGGCATTCAATACTTAATCAATTAATTTAATTAACATCCTTTAATTAACTTGCGTGATTCATAACACTAATGAATGAAAGATTCTTTTTAAAACATGTTAAAATTTAATAAGAACTTCTTTAAAAGAGCCTCTCCCAGCTGAGAATAGCATTTCGCGATGGTCCAACACAAGCATTCTATCAGTCCGGAAAAACTGTCCCCCACCACAGATGTTAACAATAGCAGCGAGAGCGGTTCAGTCGACCCAGCCCAACGCGGCAAATAGCCTCAAGTTATAGCCTGGTACCACTCTGTTAGCAGTATCCTCATCTTTCTCGCACTGGCCATACGATGTAACTATCCACATTCACGCGAGGTGGGGAGGGGTAGATCTGTCATCGTGATTTAATGCACTATGCGGTTTTTAAAACATGTTGGTTTAAAGAAATAACATATGCATAAAATAGCACACATATTAATTTAAACTCCAAGACCGGTTGGGCAAACACACCCCCTCTCATACACCCAATTCATGCGATTCCCGAGATTCTCGAGATTCCCGAGATTCCCGAGATTCTGCTACTTTAAAACACCAATTCACGCGATTCTGCTACTTTAAAACACCAATTCACGCGATTCTGCTACTTTAAAACACCAATTCACGCGATTCTGCTACTTTAAAACACCAATTCACGCGATTCTGCTACTTTAAAACACCAATTCACGCGATTCTGCTACTTTAAAACACCAATTCACGCGATTCTGCTACTTTAAAAACGCGTTTTTGTTAGTTTTTTACAAGTAAAAAGTATGTTTTTGTGAAAAAACGTTAAAAAATAGCACAAGTGCGAAAACCTATGTTAATTTCCATAGAGAAAACGGCACAAGTGTGGTTTTTGAAAAGTAAAAAACTTACATTTGCGAAAAAATATAAGAAAAAAACTTGCATTTACGAAATTTTGTTAGTAAAAAGTATGTTTTTGTGAAAAAACGTTAAAAAATAGCACAAGTGCGAAAACCTATGTTAATTCCCATAGAGAAAACAGCACAAGTGCGGTTTTTGAAAAGTAAAAAAAATTACATTTGCGAAAAAATATAAGAAAAAAACTTGCATTTACGAAATTTTGTTAGTAAAAAGTATGTTTTTGTGAAAAAACGTTAAAAAATAGCACAAGTGCGAAAACCTATGTTAATTCCCATAGAGAAAACAGCACAAGTGCGGTTTTTGAAAAGTAAAAAAATTACATTTGCGAAAAAATATAAGAAAAAAACTTGCATTTACGAAATTTTGTTAGTAAAAAGTATGTTTTTGTGAAAAAACGTTAAAAAATAGCACAAGTGCGAAAACCTATGTTAATTCCCATAGAGAAAACAGCATAAGTGCGGTTTTTGAAAAGTAAAAAAATTACATTTGCGAAAAAATATAAGAAAAAAACTTGCATTTACGAAATTTTGTTAGTAAAAAGTATGTTTTTGTGAAAAAACGTTAAAAAATAGCACAAGTGCGAAAACCTATGTTAATTCCCATAGAGAAAACAGCATAAGTGCGGTTTTTGAAAAGTAAAAAACTTACATTTGCGAAAAAATATAAGAAAAAAACTTGCATTTACGAAATTTTGTTAGTAAAATATAAAATTCTTACAGTTCACTTCGTAACCGCGATATAGGGCAAGCACTCTTTTCTTAGGCGGAGGGGTATTGATATGACCTTAGCATGCCTTCAGCATATCCCTTTGGTACACCCTTGGTATACCCTTAACATGTCCTTGGCGGAGGGATATTGGCACGCTCCTAGCATGCGGATATTCATTACTTAATTACTTTATTTAATTATCCTCATTAACACCTTTAATTCATTTAAGAAAAAGAAAAAAAAAATACAAATATTTCGTACTTAATTAATTCATTTTGAAAAAGAGAAAAAAAAAATCCCAACTATCAGAAAAATTCCCAGTTTTAATTCTCCTTTCTGCCGCTAGGGGGCGCTGATGGTTCCATACCGCCACCGTTGGTGTTGCCACCCCTAAAAAAGTTTCTCCCCCCCCCCAGGTGTTGCTATGGCAACCCAAACAAAAAATATTTCTAAGTTCCATCCTCCATAGTTCCACTTTCCGTCGCTAGGGGGCGCTGAGCATCGCTGAGCCTTCGTTGCAGAACCCTAGGCGTTGCCACCCCGAAAAAAGTTTCTCCTATACTTAGAAAAAAAATCTCATTCCAAAAAATTTATTTCCCCCTCAACCCCTCGTACAAGACTACGACATCGTTGCCACCCAACAAAAAGTTTCGAAAAATTTTCACCCCCACCTTTTTTCATTCTCTCCCCTCTTTTACACCCCCGTCCAGGATTACGAAAATCCAAGATGGCGGCCATTTTGCTGAGCGCTGAGCATCGCTGAGCCTCTGTTGCAGAACCGGCTTTCCTTTTCTACTACTTACATTGATGAATTGAAGCCAAATCTCTTGCTTAGATTAATCAAATCGGAAGATAAGAATTAAAGGAAGAAATCGAATAAAGTAAAAAAGGGGGAAGATGGTACTCACCTTGATTGCGCACCACTTTGAATTCTCGATTATAGTCGTTGATGGTTTCCCTCAGATGTCGGTTCTCGATCTCCAGGTCTTGGATTCGCATCGTGCGCTGCAAAAGCACTTGGTAGTGTTCGAGGGCGGGAACGGGATCTATAAGAACACAAAAGGCGACATGGTTTAGAAAAATCTCAACAGATGTACAAAATGTTGTTAATAAATTCACAAAATGCGCTCTATTAGTACTCAATCCGATCAAATAATTTTCGGTGATTAAATAAACAAGAGATTTCTATATTGCTAATACAGATGATGATACAAGGACTGTATAGGTTTTATGTCATCTTTTTACCTCATTTTTATATCAGCCTTTTTTAATCTTGTGAATTTTTATTTTAATTCTCCCTTTCTAATTTTTCTGAGTTTTAAATCCGCTAAAATTGTGTCAAGTCTTCTGTTTAACATTTGGATTTCGTCCATTTCATGTTTTATCTTGTTTTATTACACTATGTTTAACATCTGTAGGTTCATCATATGTTTGGCGCAGAATGTCGTAAACTCTGATTTCGCGTCATAAAACCTAAATTAACTAACCACTATTTAGATTACTAAATACGTATTTAATTTATTGAAAATCAGAAAATGTTTGAAAATGCTGTTGACCAAGCGTTTTTTTTTTTTTTTTTTTTTTTAAAGAGCATCATTACAGCATAATCAAAACATCTTTAAGAAATGCTCTAGTAAGTCACTGAGAATGACTATAGGCCTATGAAAACAATGTGTGTTGACTATTGTATGTCGTATATTGGCTATTGACCTATAAACACAATGTGTGTTGTCTATTGTATGAAACGTATTAACCATTGGCCTATGAATACAATGAGAAAGCACAGTTATTTTTGCTAAAATTACTAAAATGTATTTCGTTTTCACCACGTTTTGTATATATACATCAAATTTTTTTTTTACAAATTTCAATACATATTTTTAATAACAAATCCTGAAACCATCTATTTCATTAAAAAAAAAAAAAAAAAAAAATCTTATTTATTCTAAACTTCAACCAAAATCCATAAAACATATACACGAAGTTACAATGAAGTAAAGCGCCACGCTGCTTCGCAACAAGGAACAATATATATATCCAAAGAATTGTCCAAATCTGAAAATCTAATATGATACAAGAAATAATTCATGGGAGACTTCATGGGAAACTTGTTTAAGTAGAGCTGTCTTCCGTAATATAATTGTCAATCAACTTTTAAGAAACAAAAGGTTAAACTCTCAAAGTAGCAACAGAATTCGACAGGATAAAAGGTATTTGAACGAGGCACAGAAAAAGGGTTATCCGGTTGGCTTTCTGAACGTAATTGAGTCATCTTTTTACGGTAAACTGCAACCGTTGGTTATTTAGATTACGGACATATAAAGTTGATGACTTGGTACTATATATATTGGGGATTTGTGTTGTATAAGGCATGATTTCGTTAGGGGGTGACTGGAGGTCTTGCTTGCACAAATTCTAGTGTTGTGTTTGGCTTCAACGATCACGGTCTTTTCGTTTCCAAATAGATCTTCTTAGGTATAATGGCCTAGATGCGGAATGGTACCGGCATCCGGGAGTGTGGCCATGGCGTAAAGCATGCTGAACCGGGGTGAGGGGGTCACAACCCCCCCCCCCCTCTGCCAATTTTTGGTACTTTTTCTTTTTCTTATTTCTTGTATCATATTAGATTTTCAGATTTGGACATTTCCTTTTGGATATATATATATATATATAAAATTTAATTACCGTAGATTACTAAAAATTAAGGATACTTTGCAAAAATGCAAATGTAAAAAAAAAATGAGTAAATAGGAATGACAATGCAAATTTGAAGATTTCTTTAACGTGATGATTTGAATTCCACCCCCCCTCCCCCATTTGATTTATACTTTTATTTTGTAAGCTTGTGAGAAAGTTAGGTTTTTCGAGTTACAGCTTCTCACTTTTCTTTCATTGGATTTTCAAGCTGTAATTATATATATATATATATATATATATATATAAATATATATATGGCAATAATTTTTAGAGCTGCATATGCGCCTAATTACTATATGCTTCTATATTTACTATTATCATTGCTCTTGGATTGTTTTTCACTTGATATATATATATATATATATATATATATATATATATATATATATATATATATATAATAAAAAGTTTGAAGGTCCAATGAAAGAAAAGCGAGGAAAACTAAATGAATTTTGCATTGTCATACCTATTTACTCATTTTTCACATTTACATATCTGCAAAGTATCCTTAATTTTTTAAGTTTGCTACGGTGTATATATATATATATATATATATATACACGATCATTAACAAATCAGTAGAACATAATTGTTTGATTTGCATTCTTAAAAATGTGTAAATTCGTTAAGAGCTCAAATTGAAAATTTTTGAATCCCTAAAATACTTCCCTTGTTTATTGACTGCATGTTTTAGGGGCACTACAATGCTTCATGATGTAATATAAGAAACTTAAAATATATGTTTTAATATAAGCGTAAGTGCGAGAATTTCAAACTGTGAAATACCTTCGTGCTTTAAAATTCACTGCATTTCAAAAAGCACAATTTTTTTTTTAGAATTGAAAAAAAAAAAAAAAAAACCCAGTTTCATGATATTTTCAATAAGAAATATTTCAATACTATTGAGTTCGAAAGTAATTTTCAATCATTTCTTAATTTTCCATTACATTATATACGTATTATGTAAATTGAAGATTCTCAGTAAATCATGGAAGCATTTATTTTAATGGGACTCACTAACCCCCAGAAGCATAAAGATTCTGTAATTAAACTCGAGAGAGAATTACTGATAGTTCTTATTTTTTAAGCGCGGAAGCCCAAATTCATATGATTACTGTGTAATTATCTAATTGTCATAGTTTTCGTTTGCTTTGAAATCCATTTAAAAACAGAATTGATCCCTACTGGAAGCCCAATTCGACAATTTATTTAATGCTTTATCGGAATCAAAGTATTCCAAAATATCCATTAATGCTGAAAGGATTAAAGATAGTAAACTTTGCATTGATTATTTTTTTTCCCCTAATATGCTATTAATAGTCAGTTTTTAATGATAAGTTTTCGTGGAAATTTATGATATTAATATTATATTTTAATGTTTGTTTCTGTTTTTCCAATTACTGTTGTCATATATTTAGTGATGAAATCAAAAATTCTTATTTGCTTACATTACGGAGGAAATAACTTTGTGAAAATATAGAGATTAGTATTTTAAAGCATTGTCGATAATAAATAATTTTATTTTTAAGCTTATTTTCAGCTTGGATTTTAATTTGACTTTAATATCGAAAATTGGTAGATATATTTAGTATATTTAAATTATAAATTCAAAACAAATATTGCTAATATTTTATTGAAATTATCTTTAAATAATTAATGTTAATAATAATTAATCAAAATATATTATTTTTATATTAAGATTCTAAAATTAATAAAAAATTAGCTAATTATTTATTCTCTCCAAACAAGTTATTTTAATTTTAAAGAACTGTCAAATATTTGTTCCTTTTAATTATGCAATGAAATACGCTGTAAAACCTGCCTCAATGTATGTGCATGTTAATCAAATCTCCAATGACCCTAAATATTTAATCTTCTGTTAAGTATTTAATTGTATTTATAAAGTAACATGTAAATATTGTAATATCTCATATATTGGATAAATTAGCACCCCAGTAAATTTTTATAAATGTTTACAGAAATCTCATTAAAACATTCCTTTCCTATTTTTTTAATTATTTTCAGCAAACACTTCCTGCATAATATAGCTTTAATTTTGAATATGCACTTTTTCTCTTCATAGTATTGACCGTAGATATCCAAAATAGTAGATGGAGACTTCCTTCCTATCTTTCACAATACTAAAAATCCAGGGGTAATTTTTCACTTTGACCTCGTGGTTTTGACGAGATCGTGTCAAAAATCTTCTCTGATTGGCTACTTTTTGTTTTAACATTCTGCTCATCAACTGTTAATTACTTTATATCCATGTCTTGTTTTCACACACTAATGGAGTTTAAACGTCCAGCACCCGTGTGGATCATAATTGTCGATACCATTTATTAATTAATTCGCAGAAGTAGGGGTCATCCGAAAAGAAACCCCTTACAGTTTAGGCCCAACACACTTAAGAAACATCTATGGACCTTTTCTGAGGCATGTGTTGTCCATCTATTATAACGTATATATACGGATTGACAATCGCTCCTTGCTTAGACATCATAAAATATTAAAAAAAAAATAAAAAATCCGTCGGTCAGACTTTCTTTTAAAACTCCATGATAAAGAAACAATACACTATTTTTGCTGCAATGTTTTAGTAACAACCTTTCTGGAAATTCATACTAATATTATTTCTATCTTCAACTATTTAAATGTCAGCAAACCTACTAAGTTATATAAAAAAAAATCTCCAAGGGTAATTATGAAAATAAAAATAAAAAACCTCGTTTTAACTTCAAAGTTGTAAATAATGATTTATCAAACAACTTTAAAACATGTGTTAACATTAACCTGATAAAAGGATCAGAAAACAAAAATTAAACAAGAAATTTCTGAATGAGCTTTCAGATAGTGGTAAATTGTATGCACACTTCATTTCTGATGCAACTTTTAAGCATTTTTATTCTTTTTTGCATACTTATTTCGTACAGTCATACGAATTTTCGGAAAAACCAAAAGTGTCATCTCCAGAATCGGAAATGAAAATCCTTAGTGAACCCAAGACCCCCCCTTTTGGAATTCGATATAGAACCTCTATGTCATCATCTTAGCTATATTTAATCTATAGCCCATCCTGAGAAATAGATGTTTCAAGGAATATTTTTTAACCGGAAGTGAAAAACTCTGGAAGTAGAAATTCTTAGTAACCTCTCAACTCCCTTCAGAATTCGATGCTGCATTTATACCAGTCATCATCTAAGCTCTAGCAGATTCTCAGAAATAGATGTTTCAATGTAAAAAAAATTTCAAAAATCAAAGATAGTGTAAAATTTGTGACATTAATAAAGTTTCTAATATGTTTATAAAATTAGTCAATCATAATGAACATTTTCACTTTTTCTTAATTTACAATTTTTTTTCAATAGTCGTTTCACATTTCATTACACATTTTATTAAATATAATAATCAACACACTCATTGCATTATAAACTACAAAAATTCTCCTATTACAACATCAATTTTAATTCTCTTTTTTACGGATATGAACATTGTTTTAGATTAACGTTTAAATATAATACTCCTTTAGATAGGAATTCCATTTCTGGGAATTATTATAGCAATTTACGGCCTAACATCTTTTATTGAGAATTTATACCACAATACACGATATTGAGCCACTTCGCAATTGAAACCAATGGTAAGTATGATACAAAATGGCGGATGCGCCAGTTCTCTGTACAGGGGCCATACTGGGAAGCGATGTCAAGTTACCACAGCAACGCACGTGACTTACGGGAGAAAAGTCTGTTTTTTTTCAACGAGGAAAATAATTGGCATTTAAATTATTAGCGACGAATTAAACTTTAATAATTAAAACCATTTCAAAGCTCCTATTAAGCATATAACCGCGAAATAAAATGCATTAGATTCTGTGACGATTAAAGTTTTTAAAGAATATTTAGAATTTTTACGATCAATATTAAATAGTTTAAGATGTATCGTTTAACATATCATTTTTCATTTCTATCATATGAATCACGCGTTCACTAAACATTAATTTAGAGATGCGTAAAAATCAATTTCCAGATACCAAACTACCTGTATTGAAAATAGAATTGAGCGCATTTCTGATGACGTAAAGGCTGGACATTTAGGAAAATTAGATGATTCGTTATAACAAAACAACAAAAATGACATTTTAGTCCAATTGTAGCAAAAATAAGAAATGACATTTAGCACAGTATTCAACCATCAAGCGAAATTGCATATCATTTGATGCCGTAGTATTGACAGAAACTTTTAAAAGGCCTTTTAAAACAACACTTTTTACATATAAATTATTCTTAGAAAATCTGATGCTATGTTTTGTGGTTAGAAGTTTTAGAAGTTTGTGAAACTATTTTTTTTTTTAATGAAATTTAATGAAACTAAATCTCGAAGTTCGGCAATAGATGAAAATTTGTAAAATCAATAAATATGTTCAACTATCAACATTAGATTAAAAAAAAAAAAAAAAAAAAAAAAAAAAGATTGCAGTCGCAAAAAGAAAAACAAATAAGCCACTAGTGTGCATATATAATAAAATAAATTTTTATGGCATTCATTTTCATTGAAAAAAAAAAAAAAATTCACCTGTGGACCGTAGAAAACTGTGGTTCGTTAAAGCGGCACGCAAACGATTTTGGTTGGCCACGTTTAGTATAACACATAAAGTTAAGTATAGCGCTATTTTCTCTTTAAGATTAACGAGTTAAATGTTTATATAATTGGTTGGAATAATATTAATAAAAAAAAAAAAAAAATCTACGATCATCCATGAACAGAATGCAAAATGAGAGAACAACAATCTGCAACTGAAAATAATTTTGAACGATTCAAACCATACAATCATACGACAGACTAAACAGAATAACCTAAAACAATTCCCTTAAATCTCAACCCCCTTGAAATTGGATAAGCATTTTAAAATAAATACCTTCAGCAACGAGGAGCGGGCAACTTCTCGATTACAAGCGTACGATGGTACAAGCAAGAACAAATCGTTAAATCTGATATTTGTTTATTTTAATGGTATCCTCTTCCTAATGAGTATAAATATCCCGAAAAGCCCGGGATATTCAACTTCGTTATTCGCCCATATTCCTATTCTGCGGTCAATCAAGGGAACCATAAATCTAATCGAAGCCCGCAAGGCAAGAAATTACTCCAAAAATCACCTTTTTAGAGACGTAATACCGGGGCTATCTATTCTTGGGGCTGCACCGATTGCCGAGCCCGTGCAAGGAACGCCTTAGCTTTCATTACAGGGCTACATAAATCTTGGGGCAAATGTTCGCCGTAAGTGGGTGGAACAATTACAGCAAAGAGATCCAGAGGCTTGCTTTGCGCGGGAAAAAGATGGACGACCTTTCGTTAGGATAGGGGTTACTTTAGAAAATGAACTCCGTGATTTTGCAAATTGCAATAGAGGTCCCGGAAAGCAATCCGTCTACATTTGTTTTGATTTGGGGGAGTTTGTTAAAGAGGGCACAAAAGGTTACCCCCCTCCCCTCCCAAAGCCGAAATTTTCGATCTTGTTTGCGTTTTGTTTCCAGAGGTCTGGAATGCGGTAATTACATTTATTGTTCCATTTGCAAGATTATCGGGGCTTCTGCCCCCTCTGCGCTTCGAACGCTGTCATTAATTGCGCCCGTTTCGTTTTGATTCGGGCATACGTCAGGGGGAGAAGAGAGAAGGTATCCTATCCGTCGTTTGTGCGGCGATCTGCGCCTGCGGAGGGGCTTAACAATTACAGAAATGCTCGGAATTGTATCTAATGAAGACATAGTGACAATTAAGGTTCGGTAAAGGTAAGCAATAGCTTGGGGGCTTTATGCGAGATGCGATTTTTCAAAGGCGTCGACGTGAGAGAAGTATTTACTTCTCTCTTTATGAGAAGAAGTTTACATTTTTAAATATCAATTTAGGAGTTTTACTTTATAGAATTTTCTTGTCAGGGTTGGAGAAACAACATTGAAGGATGTAGTAATTGTACTGTGGAGAAAAAATTTTAATTTTTCGGTTTTAAAAGTATACGCACTGTAAAACATTCTGCAATATTTAATCATTTCTTTCAGCTACTAAGTTGATTATTTTGGCAAACTATCAAGAAAATGGCAATCACACGTGTTCATGAAAGTTCCAGTTTTATTTCTAAAATATTCGGCTAATTATCGTCTGCCAAAGCGTTATTTTTGTGTGTGAGTGTGTGCATATATATATATATAGGGGCCCCGTTCTCGGTGGTCCTGTGTACTTATTGTTATATTTTTATGAACGATTTCAAATAAAACAGCAGGGATTCTTTTGAAAATATTTTGAACTCAATATCCAAAATGCACAATATGCCATTTAACCAGTTCCCCGTTTGTGCTGAATGAAATAACTTGTGGTTATAAATGTTGCCATTATCCCGAGCTAAAGCGGGAGCTACAGAATTTTTAAGCACGGTTTATTTGTAACTTATTTAACGCACGCTCAAGACAGCTTGAGAAGAAATAAATATTCAGGTAGATTTAAAGGTGACCTATATAAATTTCTACAGAATCTTTGTAGTTGCCGTAGTTATAACTTGGAACAAAAAATTAATGTTCTAGAATTACATATTTTTTTAACATGAAGTAAAATAAATAAATAACATTGAATATTTGAATAATTCTCTTGGTGGAAAAATGACTGAAACAGCTGGATAATATTTCCGTTCTTAGTTCGTTACAACAGGTGCTTTATTAACAAATTAAATTAAATTGAGGGTCCGTTTCACATAGGGGACATAAATTCCCTATATTTTTGGACGGGGCTAAAAATATTTTCCGTTTATGACAGAGTTTCCTGCAGGTTCCATTTCAAGCAGGTTTCACTATATAATTATATATATATATATATATATATATATAATAAAATAAAAATTGTCATGGAATTTAAGTGGGAAGAGATACTTTCGAAAAGAAGTGGTGACACATCATGCTTCATCATGGAACTAATCTACAAAGACGTTCAAAAGTTGTGACTTAAACAGCGTACGTATCAATAAAGAAAAACGTCACAATTTGATTAAATCCTTCTTTGCAGACTGAAACACAGATGTAAACACTGATCACACGTGGAGCATCACTTTCTCCAATCCTTCATCCATCTTTCGCACCGGCATTAGAATCTAAAATGTGTCGCAGATCCTCCCAGAACGAAACAATTTCCGTCAGTCATCAAGAAAAAGAATTCGGGGAAAGTATACATTTGTCCGCGGAAAAACTCTCTCCTCTCGCTAGCCACGCGGAAAAGAGCTGGGAGAGAAATCTTCAGGTGGCTAACAACCAAAATAAAACAACCCAGCCTTCCTTTCCCCAATGTTTAATGCAACAGATGAGAAGGCGCGTGACTTCGACCAAACAAGCCGGCACCCGCTAACCTGCTTACACTTCCCAATCAGGTTGGTGACAACTCGGCTCCACCTTTAATCTCGTTTAGGACTCGGCGCCTATAAAAGAAGATTGCGAGGAAAAGATGCCGCTAAAAAAGGGTCGGGGATGAGAAGAATGTGCACTCGGGTTATTGCAGTCATCCAACCTCCGGGGACAACTGCAACAGATGTCTGCATGAAAAAGTACATTTTTTTCCTCCGTGCCCTTTAATCTGTATCCAATATTGAGCAGAAGCTAAAAGTTTCAATAAAGCCCACGGGGAAGAGGGGGGCTGCCAGCAGTAATATATTCGTTCATTTGAGTGCAGGGAAGGATTCGGAAAAAAGGAATAAAAATCGGAAACAATCTCGGTCTAACAATTATTCCCGGTTACATGGATCTTGGATCGTGTACCTTCTGGGTTAACCTACCGCTACGCCAGGAGAACAGCCTCTAGTTCCTGCGTTTCAGAAATGACGATTAATGTTTGTTGAAGCTGCGTTCCAAAGAGAGAAATTTCTGATTTGAGATTTTATACATATATTTCTTTTCCTCTTTCCCGATCCTAGAGGAAATCAAAATTACTCCTACGGATTTAGGAAAATGCGAATGCGCATTTGACGTGCCAAGTTCTCTGCCGATACGATTTTTATTCGTGCAACTTCTTGTCGGGAATATTTTTATACCGCCAATACGAAACGGGAAAATGAGCGATTGTGTTTTTAGCTTCTGACGTCAATCAAATCGCTGATTTTTTCTGATCTCCACGTTTAAAATTCTGAAGATATTAAATTTAACCAAAGTTTAGTCGTCAAGATTTGCCGCGCTTTCAAAGTATGTTCGTTTAGATACAGAATTGCGCTGTTTTCTGTGCCAAATAATTTTATAGGGAAGATTGAAATAAGGTGGAATTTTTAAATGAGATTGGAATTCTTCAAACATAAAAAAACGAAAATTTTAAACGAAATTATTCTAAAAAGAGGTATAGATGTATATAGCAAATAAGATACAGGTGTGTACTTTAATGCACATGTATTCTTTTATATAATGTGTGTCCATACTTATATTTCATTTATAACTGACGATATTTGGTTGGCCCCTTCACTACCAGTACCTAGTTACCTTACACCTTTCTGGTAAGTCGGACGGTCTGGGTCTCAACAACAACAACTATAAAACCGGCACCTAAACGGCTATATGATAAAAGCTATGTTTAAATATGCACTCTATACCAATCTTAAAAAAAATAACCTTAGTCAAATTTTGCTGTTCATTTTTACTGGGTTAACAAATGTTTATTATCATGAAAATTTTATTTTAAAAACATGAAAAATATATTTACAATATATCACATTTTTAAAGTAATGAAATATAGCGTAATAAGATATACATATAATATATGTTATGAAGTGAATATTAACTTATTATTATCCTTTTTGTTATTAAAAGTGTTCGATAGTTTTAAGTTTCACAGTTTTTTTTTTTCCTACTTTCAATGACTCTCACGCAAAACTTTATTGTAGATTGAAGAACCAATAGACAGCATGGCAAATATTTCATGCGTGATTGAAACATGCAGAAATACAGAAAAAGTCGATATGATCATAAATATAAATGTAAATTTGTAAACCAAAAATATTTAAACATGTGTTCATGATCTGAAGTAGTGGATAGTTTTGGTTTCTTTTTTGAATTTCAGCGGCTTTCACATGAACCTAAATTGCAAGTACAATTACCCACCGAAGGAATAGCGGAAAAGCATAACCAGTCATTTTATAAATGGAAGAAACTTACAGAAAGATAGACATATGTCTATAATGATTGTAAATAGAAATTAATAATTAATATTTAAACATGCCCCTGTTCAAAGATCGCGAAAGTATGTTCAACGGGTAGATGGTCAATTGAGTACTCTTTGCTTTTAATGAAATGAAACGTCCTGCTATAGAGCAAAAGTCGTTTCACTGTTATTCATGAGAGCTTAGAATTTTATTAATGATTGGCGGGGCTGAAATGACCCCAATCGATATTTAAATCGGGGTTACAATATATCCACCAGAAAATTTCTAAAATCCTTGCTTTAAGGAGTTTTGGTCTCAATGATCATCTTATAGCTTGCACTATGCTGACGTAAACCATTGTCCACAGAGGATGACGTATGATTAGTTGTGCACTTGCTTTTAATTGCACATATTTTTGTATGCTTCGGTTGATATACTTAGCAGTTGTAGAAACTAAAATAAAGAGTAGCCCTGATTTTTATCTTATATTTCTACTCGTACGTTTTATTTTTATAGACCAGATGGTAAAATCATGTGATGTACAAATGATTCCATGTGTCTCCCCAATGTTATCATTCTAATAATACCATAATACTGAATACATCTCTCGAACAATATTACTAAAGTACCAAAGAAAACAAAATGACATGAAACTCCTTTTGAAAATGGCAAAAGAGAAAGTGATATAAACCTCAATAAAAGCCGCGGCTAATTCAAAGCTTTGATGTGAAAACTCCTCAATGGAACATAGTCATTTTCCGATACAAATTTCAATAAGCCTTTTTCCTGTTCATCATTTATATACAGATCCAATGAAGTCATGATTGTTAATTGGAATCGGTAATTACTGCCTCAAACGCCGTCCAATACTCGATTAGATGGATATGACATCTAAATGATAATAGAATGGCATATTTTTATTCTTATCAAAACAAAACGCAATATTGTATCGACATCATCCGAAACACACGCAACTATTTTATTTCTACCACTATTCATTCTATAATAAGATCTCAAACAATGCATCATAATTAGAGGTACTTTATATCGTAGAAACCTTTCTCATCTTTTTCGAAAGGAAGAAAACTACTTTTTTCACTGACCTTGAAAAAAGAAACTTTTCTGTCGAAGAGCGCTCATTGCGCATGCGCCGCCGATAGCATATAAACCATTTCTATTCTAATCATTTCCACAAATCCATAACAATGGATGCGAATCTTGATTTCAAAGAATAGAAATAACTTTCGACGCCATGGGCGTACAGGTTCAATTCAAAGTAAGCTAGCTGGATGCAAACAGGTTCACAGCTCAGCCAATGAAAATAAAAAGATATTTTATTGACTTTTTTTGCAACGAACACACACATGCATTGATAAACCGAACTCTTATTATACATGACCCCAAAATAATAAAAAAAGGAACACCCACTTTATACCGGATTTTCGGAACAGAATATTAGTAACAGATTTACGCTATTTGAGGGAGAGGAGTATATACAGCTTTTATGAAAGTTCAAAGGATTGATTCTGAAAGAAGATATTTATATGCACGTAAATAAGAATTTAATTTAGTTTCCTTTTCTTTTCGTTTCATATATAAGTTCATAACACAGGCTTTGATGTATATACGCATAGTCATTTGTGTTATTCGCGGTTTTGTAAGTAATATTTTCACTATAAACGCATAAAAAATGTTCATACAAAGCACACTGATTTAAAATGACAAATTCTTAATTCTTATTACATTTTAAGAACACTTGCATTGCCTAAAAATTTTTATTTTGTTCTTCGTGTATTATATTATATATATATATTTTTATTTTATTGTTTCTTATTTAAAAAATAAGTTTTCACTAAATATATAAGTATTTATAATACAAAATAATTTAAAAAAAAGTATTACAACATTTTTCATGCTTTCTATTTATTTTTATTGTGTATTTTTAGCTAGCTGTTTTTTTTTGGTTACTTTTATCTAACACTTTTATCTACTAGTTTATTTTTCTTTATTACTAAACACTGTATCACATTTTATTATAAATTATGTAGTATTCGTCCTTTTAATTTTATTATTTTAGGATCGTGAATAAGGTGTATAATTTTATTTCAATATTATTTTAACTTTTATTAACTTATTATTATTTTGCGACTAGAATAAAAAAAAATGACTACGATTAAAAAGGGCTACTTGTGATTTGAACAAGAATTAGAATCCTTCAGCAAGGTATATCGTAAACCTGAAAGAGTCACGCTCCTGCGGGAACTTGGCGCTAACTTTTTAGGGATTTCATAACTTTTTTGGAAGCAGGTTTTTGTACTTGGCGGGGAGTTTTTCTATGAAGTTGTGTTTTTGTGAGATAAAATATATACGTTAATAACGTAGAGAGAAAGTTGCTTTATTTCGCTATTTTGACATTTACGTCCTTATGCACGTGTTTTGAAGATTAGGGTCTTGAATTTAAAGTGCAATTAATCAAATGTTTACACATATACTAAAGAATAGGACTCTAACTTATGAAGCTGCAACTTTTATTCTTACCATATCCCTTGCAATCACTTCTTATATATATATATATATATATATATATATATATATTTACATAAATGAAATACAATCGAAGTTTATCAAGTTAAACAATAGCTTAATAATATTATTAGGCGTATATGCAGCTCTAGCAATCAAAGCAATATAAGATTTCAAATGAAGACATATGGGGAAAAAAATGAAACAAATCAGGGTTGCTTACGGGGAAGTAGAAAGGCTGAGGGGGATTGTGAGCCCTCATTCCTGGTTGAAGCATGCTTTGATACCCGGGAAACACTCCTAGAACCACTACATGCCCGAAGAGAATACCCTTCCGTACGATTAGGAAGAGCAGAATCCATACGCGGAAACAATACCAAAAGTGGAAGAGAACAAGATTCCGTCATCAAATCAAAACAATCTGCCAATGCTACATAATACAACATACCACGAAACGATTCATGTCCGTCACTGATAGTACGCATGAGTTACGGGATTAAGGTTACAAGATAATTCTGTAACCTTAAAATGGATTCTGTAGTTAGATGGATGTAGGTTACAGAATCCATCCTATATATATATATATACATATATATATATATATATATATATATATATATATATATATATATATATATATTATATATATTTATATATATATTATATATATTTATATATATATATTATATATATTTATATATATATATATTATATATATTTTTGCTTAGTACATACAGAAAATTATCTCATAGATATAGATTATTATCCAGACAATTTGGAATTAATTCCTAATGAAGCTACTATTAGTAAAAATGTTAAATTTTTGGATTTAAATCTTTTTATTGATCCTTCTAATAGAATTGTTACAAATTTATATGATAAAAAAGACTTTTATAATTTTAATATTAATAAAATCTTACCATTTAATTCCTGTAACTCGATTCAATTGTTTAGAAATATTATACTCAATCAGCTTTTTAGAATTTATAGATTATTGACATGCATAGCATGAAATTTTTTATCAGATAATCTCAAAATTACTAGCAATTTATATAAATATCCCTCTTATTTAGTAAATAGTATTGTTAAAAATTTTAAAATAGCTGGATTTTTATAATTCTTTTCATAGTATTTTATATTAGCCAGACATCTCCATTCTCTTGTATATATATATATATATATATATTTTTTTTCTCTTCTATTTCAGCATTACTATTATTTGCCCCTCCTTTTAGTAGCTCTTTTTGTATATTAATACCTTTTCTTAACATTTCGCTTCACTGTTTTTCAATTCTTATGAATGGCAACAGTAAATGGTTTTTTTATTTTTTCTTTACGAATGGCAACACTGGTCTCTTCTATCAGTGTTCCCTGCACAGACTAACCCTGTATCGACTTGATTGTACATACGCTGTGCTTTTTCCAGATATTCATTTTTTATTCCTTCTTTATGTATGTCGTCCAAGTAGAAATAGTTTATAGATATAATCTATCTATTTCTTCAGAAACATACATTTTTGTGTTTGCTTCTACAAAAAACTTGGACATGATTAGATTTTTGTAGAGGTTAACAATTCATGATTTAGGCTTAGAGCCTCGTCCACGTGTATGGCGTTTGTGCTTGATTTCGTTTGTTATACTTATTTCGATTCCATACCTTTGTATTATGATATTTTTCATTGACTTGTTGATTCGATATTTATTTTTTTTCCCATTTGCTTGAGGATTAGTTGATTTTTACTTTTGTTTTGTAAGCCAGTTAGATAGTTGAATTTAGTTTAAGTTTTTCTTTTTTTGTTTCCATAACTTTTAATTTTGTTGATTTTCTGTAACTTGATAGCTTGTGTTTTGTATTTTTTATCCATTTGATTGTTGATTTGCTGTATTATATTTTATTCTGTGGGTGTTTTAAAAAGTTAGGTTTATCGTGTTACATCTTCTTACTTTTCGTTCATTGGATTTTCAAACTTCTATTATTATATATATATATATATATATATATATATATATATATATATATATCAAATACCTGTCTTTTTGAGAGGTTCTTCGTTTCGGATAGACGCTGTCCCACTCGTAAGCAAAAGGTTAACATTCTATTTTGTCTGGATTGTTAAGCTTAATTTTGTACACATTTACGGCTAAAATATGGCAGATTTTGTACGTTGGAATTTTATTTCATAATTTTATTTCGGATAATACCGATTATTTTTGTTAGTATTTTATGAAGATCTATACAGGGTGTTCCAAAAAGCGAATAACGGAAGTTTTTTTTTTAACTGTTTGTTGTTGACACATATAGTTCAAATTGTAAAAATGCTTTAAATAAGGTAGGAAGTTAGTAATTTAAATTATGTGCAATATTTTTGAGAGAAATTAAAAAATGATTAACTTTCTATGCAGCATCTCTTGCGAAAACAGACTAATTAGTAAGACGTTACCTTGATACCAAATTTAACATAGTTATTATTATTTAAAATTCCATTGGAACATAAGGGGTATCCACTAATCAATTTTAGTTGCAAATAGTTTACTACAACTTTTACTACTTATTCAAATTTGTTTTATGCAACTATTTCAGTAAAATTGTTGCCTCGAGATTATGTCGAGTTAGAGTTTGTATTTGAGCATGCAAGTAACTTTGCTGCACAACAAGAGTTTAAATATGGCGTTGTTCACTAATGCCGAACTATGGAAGCTGATTATATTGTTTACGGCCAATGCAACCGATATCCTAGTTCCAAATTCAACGATCTACAACCGATTTAAAAAATTGAAAGACATGCTAATTTACATAAATTTTGTTCTGAAAGACCAACAAAGTTTTTACCTTACCAGGTTTTATCTTATCTAAGGGTTAAAGTAACTTTTAACCAGAATCATCTGTCTATCCTTAATACTTTTAATGACAAACTGCTGAGACGAAAACTCGTTTTAAAACCTTACTAAATGATTTTTGTGAAGTAATTCCATGTATGAACGGATTCATAAATTACGGAGATTACAAGCGTATCGAATAACTACGATAAAATGGTGTAAATCAGGAACTTTGGCAATTTATTTTGTTCTTAATTTGCCCTCTTCAGATCCATTTTTTTAGTTGGACTAAATGAAGTATAGGCAACAATTTTGTAATGTAACTTATTTCTCTAGAGGGGCTGTATGAAAATTTATTTATTTTTATATTTTTTTACAAACATATTGCGCATTACTTAAACTAAAATTACTGTTACGTAATTTCTTACCTCATTTAAAGCATTTTTGCAATTATAACTATGTGTCTACTACCAACGGTTCAAAAAAATTCCAACTGTTTCCAATTTTTTTTAAACACCCTGTAAATGAAATGTATATGTAACAGAAAAAATACCCACTCTTCCAAACTTTATTAAACTTTTCTGCCCCGAGAGAGAGAGAGAGTGAAATGAATCGATTTTCATATCTTTCGTCTAACTCTCATGACAGAGTGATACAAAATTTTGGAAACTAATATTTAATTTAGTTTCTGCATTAAAGAATAACATCGTTTCGATTGATAAAAAGTACTTCCCCCGAACAGTTAACTTTAATAACTACAATCCGGTGAAGCAAAAATGCTCCTCACAACTTTAGAGATTTACACAAAAATGTTCTCTCCAACACTCACTGGAACATTCTATTACAGGAGTACAGCTTTTCATTAACTGGATATAACGTAATAAATAAATGGTTAAAATTCCAATAATTTCCGTGATTTTTCCCCCGGCGTGATCTAACAGGAAGAGGAAATTTAAAATGATCTGATAGATTTTTTTTTTCTGTTAGAGGGGGGTGGCAGTTCCCCTTTAACAATAGAATTTGATGATGGTCTGCTCGTCGTCCCATCATAATCTCGACACCACCGAAAAGTAATCGAAATCGAATTTCTCGTCATTTTGTGCATCTATTCCACCAAAAAAAATCTCCCATTCTTGCCACCAAACCATCATTTGGAAGAAACTTTTGTCTAATAAATTACGTCCGATGGCAACTTTAAAAAAGCTCTCATAAGTGAATAAATTAAAAAAGGAGGAAGAAGTTTCCAAAAAACGAACTTTTGCAATGGGCAATTAGAGGAAAGGATATAGCTCTTCATTGACAAGATAGCAAATTGATTAAACCTCTGTTGTCGGTATCTGGAGTGAGCTGGTGCCGTCCGGAACTGGATTCACTGAAAACAGCTGCGAACTAAGTTCTCCTTTTCCAATGTCGGTCGTTATGGGAAAATATTGATTTTGCTATTAATTTTTTAATTTTTTTCCCGCTCATCTCCCTCTTCCATTTTTGCTTCGACAAATTGGAGCCGTGAGGTTAACAAGTAGCCCCGGTGAATAATGATACCGGGGCTCCGCGGCGGGATTCATAATTACGGTCGGCGAGGGCGCGATTTTAGTTGAAAAGTTGAGCGATTTCCTATCTTCTCCTTTTTGCGTCGTTCACCAATCAATAATGCTTTCTAAAAAGAATAATTAGTGGGCTTAAGAAAGCACTTTATCTTGTGCGAGGAGCTTTTTGTCGAAAGTTTTAATTTGATTGGGGAAAAGGAGGTGCGCGTCTAGAGAAAGGGTTATCATTAAAACTCTCCGGCGGGAAAATCGGGACGTTCTTTAGCTGCAGAATGAATATGCCAGAAAACGTTTTATTTTGTGCGAATTTTTTAAATCGATATCTTTATCGATATTTCCCCTAAGGGGAAATCTAATTTCTGATACATGAAGACGTGTGCTGGCTTTT
Organism: Amaurobius ferox; assembly: GCA_951213105.1. Lineage (NCBI taxonomy): Eukaryota > Metazoa > Arthropoda > Arachnida > Araneae > Amaurobiidae > Amaurobius > Amaurobius ferox. The sequence continues at coordinate 88,167,550 of OX578137.1, forward strand.
AAGCAAGAAACATTTTAATACATGTTGGTGAAAGGCTTTATATTGTAAACTCTGGCTGAACTTATGTCGAAATAGAATTATTCACATACAAATGCTAGACTAGAAATACATAGATATGACATGCTAGACTAGAAGTATTCATTAGACTATTCTTAGAATATTATTAGAATTATTCATATGACGAGACATGCTAGACTAGAAGTATTCATTAGACTATTCTTAGAATATTATTAGAATTATTCATATGACGAGACATGCTAAGCTAAAATTATTCATTAGTACAGCTCAAACTGTTGATAATATAAGAAAGTAGTTAAACTTATAAAAATATAAAGCATAAAGTATAAAGCAGCATAAATTCAAAATGGTGTCAACAGGGTTCGAAGGCAACAAACAGCCTTTTTCGTCAGAATTAGTGAGAAACGCGACCTACACTCGCTCATCAATACAAGATCGGCAACTGCCGGTAGAATAGAAAATGTGGCTGAAGCAAGGAAAAGGGTTGCTAACGGCGAGAGGGGGGGGGGGGAATAAAAGTAAAAAAACACGAAAAAACATTTTCTGTGAATTTATCAATGTCATTAATTCTTTTTGTTCCCCTAGTTTTTTAAAGTGTGTGTAGCTTCTGAACACCGATTGTAACCTCCTGCAGTTTCTTCCGATTATAACTCTCTTAGATTATTAAAGTCAAATATCCCGTTTATACCTTCTCATCGCAAGACTTTTTGATTATAACCACCCTGTCTATTTAAAAATTCTAGCCAAGTGTTGCCACCCGCCGAAAATTTAATAACTTTGTTAATTAGTCTAATCAAGAATTATAATAACACCCCCTCTTTCTCTCCCATGGCCCATCAAATATAAATTGAAAGTCTCGCAAACATTTTCTATAACACAACACCCCTACGGTATCTTTCTGATTCTGTTCACATCAGATGGCACATTGAGGGCGTATATGAACGATATGGGGATGTAGTCGATTGTATTGAGAAGGAAAGATTTTTTTTTTGTTGCCAGTCAAATCGAATGGAAAAAGCTGGGTTTTTTTTTTCATTATTGTTAGTCATGATTGCTAAAATAAATTAATTGGGGTGTGGCTCAACTCAACTTTCTCATACCAGAATTTATTTGTATTTCAAATTTAATAAGAAAAAATTTGAAAAATCGGTATAGTGGGTCCAAATTATTACAACTATAGTGTGTTACCCTTCATTTTAAAGGGCCATGAGAACATCTTTCGATTGATACTATACTTGACAGTGTATAAACCCCGGGTGGGGGGTGGGGGAACACAGGGAAGGACTAATGACGTCACGAACTAAAATGTTTCTCGGGCTATTTTTCGCAACAATGATTGAAACCGTGAAGTTCCGTGGTCATTGAGCCATAAATAAATCTTTATATGCATGATTATGCCAAATTTTGTCCTTTGCTGCCATGTTAAAAAAATATACAATTTCGAAATTTCAGCTCAAATTTAAAAAAAAATCTATCCCGTTCTAGATTTTTTTTTATAACAAAGTCGGATATAAAGTTTCATGAAAATCCTTTAATATTTGCGGCTGTTATCGTCTACACAAGAAATTGATTACAGACATCAGGCAGACGGACAACACTTCTAAAATAGTCAAAACGTGTTCAGGAGGTCTTAAAACATATATTGACATCAAAATCTCGAAATCGAAAATTTTCGTGAAAACAATACTTTCTCAATATTAGGAATTTTTAAGGAATTTTTAATATCTTATATAACATTATATGCATCTTGGGTTTTAAAAACAATATTTTTCGTATATAGCTAGGAAATGCATAATAATTCTGCCTACATTTATTTTAAGCATTGTGATGTTGATGAATGAGTAAAATAGAAGAAAACTGAGAAAAGGCTAAATATTGCCAATCTTATTTCACATTTAAGTCTGATGCCGCTAATATTTATTTCAAATTTCATCTATCTGGTGTCGCAAATATTTATTTCATATTTTATGTCTGGTGTTGATAATAATTTTTTCAAATTTTATGTTTCATGTTGCTAATAATTATTTCAAATTTTATGTCTGATGTTACTAATAATTATTACAAAGTTCATGTCTGATGTCCACCTGGAATTATTTTTTAATCTGTCAAAGATAGATATTTTTTTACAAGCCTAAAGATGTATTGAATAACTTTATTCTTTAAATTTATTTTTTATCGAATTATTTTAAAATGTTTTTTAACTTCTGAAAAAGTTGTATGATCGAAAAATGTTTTCGAGAATTAAAAAATAATTATTGTTTTAAAATAATATTATTTAACATAAGTTTTAAGAACTTTAATATTTCATAAATATTTTTCTTTTAAATTGAAGATTTCTAAAATGATTATTTTTTAATAAATATTTTTTAATTCTTATAAGAACCCCTGAAAAGTCTTGGCTCAATGTTAAATTAAGTTATTTTGAGTGTCATTTTATTAAGAAATTATGAATCAAAATTTATATTTTCAATACACCCATTTGTACCATTTAATTGCTTATCGGAATAAATTGTTTTTTAAGTGATAAAACATATTTGAAATGTTTTCAAATGTATGCCACAAAAATAAAAAAAAAGATATTCTAAAAAGATATTGGTAATTTTTAACACTTTACAACAAAGTTGAAAAGTGTTTATGACTTTGTTCATTCTGTCTGTCTGTCTGTCTGTTAACACTTTACAACAAAGTTGAAAAGTGTTTGACTTTGTTCATTCTGTCTGTCTGTCTGTCTGTCTGTCTGTCCGTTAGCACGATAACTGCCGTAAAAATGACTTAATCAAAATGAAATTTTAGTATGTTGTTCAGACAGTCTGTAGGACCTATGGGAATATAAATGAATAATATCACACAATTAGTTTTGGATTGAACCCGGGTTGAAAAAATGAAATACATTGAGCCCTATGGGACCTAATTTTTCTAACATTTTTTAAGCGGATTTAAAATTCACAAATTGCTTCGAAAATTTTAGGTAATAGTCAAATTGTTCCATAAAATATATAAAAAAAAATTCAGCTAAATATATTCAGCAGTTTTTTAAATAAAAATTAAAATAATAATTACACATCTTATATGAAACGATCACGTGACCATGATATGAAACGATCACATGACCCACTTCAAAATGAGATATGGCATCCATCTTGTTTCAAATTCGTGATTTTTTAAAGTTCTTTTTAATTCATATTGAGTGTTGTATCCATCCTAAAACTACTTTATTTCTGCTTAAATTCTGTGCATCTACATACTAAAACAACACAATGACAATATATTTGAGTTTAAATTCTCATTCAAATTTGATTATTTCTACAATTAAGCCTATTTTTCACCTATGTAAAATGTAAACAGCAAAATATGTAGAATGAGTTGTATTAGAATTACTGTATTTCTTTAACACAAAATAATTCAGTCCATGGAGTCTGCATGGCTGATATGAATGAAATATTAATTGATTTTATAAACAGAAGGACGATATTTTTCGATGAAGTTTTAAGCATAAAGTTTATGAATTGTAGCTCCATGGTCTTAATTTTTAATTAAAATAAATTATTATAGTATTGTGATGAATGAAATGGAGAAAGTTATGAATGAAATCCTGCTTTTATAAAGAGATCCAGGCGTGTTATTTTTTCTATGACGTCATTTGAATTAATTTCAGTTGTTTTCGATGAAGTTTTCAAATATAATAAATTATCGTAGTATTATGATAGATTTAAAAATATTACCGTGGAATGTATTGCATTTTAGAGATATTTAAACCACGCAATTTATATTTCAATGCCGTCTTTTGAATGAAGTTCATTTTTTTCAATGAAGGTTTAAGTTTTCAAATATAATAAATCAATGTAGTATCGTGATAAGTTTTAAAATATTACCGAGGAATGTATTGCATTTTCGACTTTTTTAAATAAAATTGCATTGAAGTTGGAAAGTGTTTCATAATCAATGCTTTAAGCATGATTGATCTTTCTTGTTTTGTATAAATTTAAATTTTTCGGAATTGAAAAATGTAAGTAAATGCACCTGAAATTAATATATATATATACTTTAAAAAACATGATCAAAGATTTAGGTTTTATATAGAGTCTTCGATGTAAATTAATGAAAATGTGGAGAATTGATGCTTGTATTTTGGAAAATATCATGTTCTACAATAGAAGGGAAAGAAAGCTCTCAGCTATTTTATGGAACAACAAACAGAAATTCCATTGCTAAGTAAATGCATCTGATTGCTGTATTTACTTAGCAATCATTGCTGTATTTACTTAGCAATTTTATGCAAAAAAATGCTAAGTAAATGCAGCCGAAATTAATATATATATACTTTTAAAAACCATGATCAAAGATTTAGGTTTTATATAGAATCTTTGATGTCAATTAATGAAAATGTGGAGAACTGGTGCTTGTATTTTAGAAAATATCATGTTCTACAATAGAAGAAAAAGAAAGCTCTCATCTATTTTATGGAACAACAAACTGAACCCCCCCCCCCCCAATATTAAATTTTATTCTTAGGTATTTCTAAATGAAATGTGTAAAGGTGAATACAATACTCGCCGGCTGTTAAACCCAAAGAAATTAAGGTAGGAAATAAGCTCTAACTTTTTCCTATAGATTTGCATCGCCACCTTTATATAATCTCAATCATCATAAATTAAAATAAGTAAAAGATTGGGCGTTTAAATTCAAAACCAGTATGTTCAAAATAAGGTAGGTAGATTGAGTGAAAAATGAGACAAACAATTAAAACATTACTTTCCAAAATCCAACCCTCTCTCTCACGAATTGCGTATAAAAATTAGGTCAGAAGCGAGTTTGAAAACCAGAATCGCAACAAACAAACCATTAAAAAATGGTTCCAGCGAAAGTCAAGATAAAAGGGTGCCAAAAAAAGAGAATAAAAAAAAAGCCAAGGAGTCACCATCTCTGTCACGGACAGATTATGTGAAACAAAGGGATCACTGGCGGAGAAGCATGAATGTTTTTCTTTTTCCTTTCAACTTCACTCGAGTTCGCCAATGAAGATTATTGGCTTATGAATCGCCTGTTTGGAATTCTAAATTCAGGTTAATGATTGTTATTGTGAAAAGATTGTACATTGATAGGTGTAATAAATTAAAAAGCTAGGTAACTGCAAATATTATTTTAGTTTGTTTTATGCACATACAGTAGGCTCTCGAAATAAGCCAAAATGAAGTGTTGTGATTGAAAATGGCAAATGTATCTGAGTAATGAGTGTGCTTCTTTGAATGATGGTTAACAGGAATTAGCCTGTATAATTGCCTTACAGTATAGAGTACGCCACAGCACGAAGGGTACGATAAGATCAAATAATCGATTTATACGCATATCTATTGTATGTACAATGAACTGCAACGTTTGCTCTTTGCGTTGATCAATATTTTGTCTTGACATAAAATATAAAAATAAATAAAAAATCTAATGCTGAACCATTACCAGCATTGAAAATTTACATTGTGAAATTTTACAATGTTTTAGATTCACAATATTACGATATATCTTCAATATTATTAAATACGTGCACCATTTCAAAATATGTGCGTAATTGCTAATAAGTGTGAACATTATTAGCAATATTTATTATTATTATTAATACCGTATTATTAGCATTTATTATTGGCTCCTATATTATGGTATCTGAAAAATAGAATGTTTTCATGGTGCCGTATTCTGCTAATGATCTGCTGTTATTTACATCTTTACATATACAACTTAAAACCTTCAAATTAAAAAATAATTAAGGAATTTCAATTTAAACTTAAAAAATTTAATTTTAAAATGTTTAAATGGTCAGTTTATTTATGTTTACATTATATAAGTATATTTTTAAATATTTAAATTACCTAAACTGTTTCAAAAGTTTATTTTACACGATCTATATTTATTTAGAATATAAAATATTTTTTATTTATTTTTGATAAATTCGTTTGTGGTTGTTTGGAAACTTGTTACAAAACCATATCTTCATCGTGAATTACCTTATCTTCGTCTACTATGCATCAATATCTTCCATTCCACATGAGCTTAACAAATAAGTCCAATGATCGATTGATTTATTCGAGGCACACACTATATTCATTCGCAAGGTTATCAAACGAAAACAAAATCTAAAAGATTAAAAACTCATTTAGTACATCAGTGAAGAATAATCAAAGAAATTTAAATTACTCGATTTCAAATCTCCCTAATAAATAAAAAAAATCGGCCAAGCGAATCAAAAAGGAGACAATTTGAAAGGATTACTCGCGAATTAAATTATTACACACAAAAAGACCCCTCAGTGTGTTTTTGTGACTTTTTTTTTCTTTTTACCAATATCAAAGAGAGAGGGAAAAAAAATATTTTACTGTTTTATTAACCATTCACCCAAGGAAAAAGCCAAGATTATGATTTCAGAGTAGCAAACGAGATGAGAACTCGTCCGAGGGTAAAATTTTTTGTTTAAAAAAAATTAGATTTTTTCTTCTTTTTTTTCCCTCGTTTATTTCATAGATATTGGATATTAAGTAGAAATATTAATCCGCATTTGGCCAGTGAAGCCACTTTAGTAGGCGCATATACACTTCAGTGGCAAACGAAGCATTGCAAAATATCACTCTCTTTTGTGTTGAACGCTTCGTTGCTTGTCATTAATAGTTGTTGCTTTTTCCCCTGACAAGTTTTTTTCCCCCTCTTTTCCAAGTTTTATTTTATTTTTTTTTTTTCTGTATTTTTTGTGCAGTAGGGGGTATGGTTAAAGAACTAATTATGACCCTCGGGAGATGCATAAGTAGTTTTAGATGAGAATTAAAGGCTTTTTTCATAAGGTAAGACCTTTGGACCCTGGATCAATATGTATAGAGATCCGATGGGGGCTCATCATTATCGAACATACATGCCTTTTTTTTTATCCATCTGAGAAGGTGAGTAGGTGTGCATGGAGGTGGTGTTCAATAAAGTTTCCTCTTAAAAGCTGATCCTGATTCCAAATTTAATGAACGAATCATGGAGTTAGAGAAAAGTACAGATAAAACATCTATGGATGAAAAGCCTGAAAATTCCATAATGCTTTGAGAATTATATCTAGGTTTCGCTAGTGTTAGGAAAATCCCATCTGCTCTTATTTGCACAACAGGAAGGTGTGGTTTTTAGTACATATATTTTGATTATTTTTTAATTAAAGTTATTTAATTATGAGTAGAAGTAATGGGTGTTGTTCCTGGTTGTAGAACAGGGTAAAAAATATAAGGGATAAAAATCAATTGAAAGGAAAAATAAATTTAAATACGTAAGAATATTCTTTATTGTTCGAGTTCTTATTTGGATTGCACTGATAATATTTTCTGTAAATTTAACAATTTAAATAAATGTTATTACATTCAATGTGAGCCTTAGAAATACGTACAATAATGTGGGACTTTTATCGTCAACTATTGTCTCAAACGATTTTGACGTTTTCCCAATATAAAGTTTTAACTCTTTCGTGGTACCTCCATGGAATGGATATTGAAAGAAGTCCGGTATAAATGAAGGAATGATATATCATAAGAGGAGAATCAAATTCAATAATATTAAATGTAGAACAGGTAATTTCTAGAAAGCAATGATGTGAAACTTATAAATTAACTTCGTTGTGTTTGCTCGCCGGGAATAAAATTAAATATAGATCTTTCTTCTTGCTAGCAATTTATTTAAAAAAAAAATAATTTCTCGCAAACTATTCTCTAAAGTTGCCAAGTTGTCAATATTGAGCAGAATTTGTCATCAAGTTCGCCAAATCTGTCGTCAAGCGTGACAGACATACATATATATTGGCTTTTCTGTGTTCAGTAAAAATTGTTCTTTAAATTTGATATTGATTCCAAATTTAATGAATGGACAATGACAGAAGTCCAGTAGAACTCAAGGCAGTGGAGAAAAGAGATATCAAATATGATAAGAAAAGAAGCATTTTCAATGCTACATAATGTAGGGTCTGATTTCTAGAAGGTAATAATATCAAACTTATAAATTAACTGAAGTTCTATAAAGGTTCTCCGTAAGAAAAGATTCGATATAGCACCAATAAGCGCAACAAAGAAGTATATAACACACAGCTATCTTACAAGATTACAAAATAACTTTCAGGTAACAAACAACAGCAATAAAATGCTAAACTAACTTGCGAAATAGCCGAATCTGTTCTCAAAACACTCACGTATTTTACAATTCAATTTGACTCGTTATTACGTCAACAACTGTCCAAATAAACGATGACTACCTTATATACTCTCCATAGAAATCTATAGAAAGAGGGCGTAGCATCCAACTAGTGGATAATTCTATAACGTTCTACAGGATTCGAAAACTCGGAAAAAGTCACCAAGTTTGCGATATTTCGCCAAATCTGGCACCAAGGTCAGAAAAATGTGGTCATGGTACGGCAGCCCTATCTTCAAGCAGTAGCAATGGTTGCCTGTAAAAGTGATTTTACCTTGTGGAGAAACAAAACCGTGAAGCATTTAACCTTTTGCTTAATTGTGGGGACGCCAATGCCTGCAAAGGGGGATCGAACTGTTTGGAATAGGATATGTCAAATACCTGTCTTTTTGGGAGGTTCTTCGTTTGGGATGGATGCTGTCTCGCCTATAAGCAAAAGGTTAACGTATTCATAACAGTATCAATAAATTTTGATGCATCTTATCCAAATAAGGGAGGCATTCAAATTTCTCACTCTAGGTATTAATAAACCTAGAACTGGCTCTGAAAGTTAAGATAATGAAGACATGGAATTAAAGACGTCAAATATGAAATTCTTCGCAATAATATTGATCCTTTGAAGAAAGAGGAAGTTAAATTTTGAACCACCAATTTTTAATATCGAAATACAGTATACACTAAGCACTCTTTCAATACAACTAGCTCAAGGAAAATTCTTTCTGTTGGTGAAAGTGGAAATAAGTTTTCGGTTTCTTACCAGCAGAACAATTGAAAATTTGACTTTCTCTCTTGAACAATGAGAGAGCGGTAGATTTGAAATCTTTTTACTTTCCCTCCATGCATAGATAGCATGATAGGGAACGTAATTGTGACGTGGAAATGACGATAAAATGGCGGCGATGTGATGCGGCACTGTGACGCGGATGCGATGCGGAAATGTGACGTGGATGTGATGCGGAATTGCGACGCTGGATGTGATGCGGAAATATGACGCGGATGTGATGTGATAATTCGAATTTGATATTTAGACGGAAGAGCACGTTTTAAGCATCCCTGAACTCGAATCGGATGTTTTTTGAGGTGATGCTTGTGCGTGTATGTATGTTAGTGTTTTTATGCATATGTATGTATATTGCTGTGTATCCGCGAATATTTGGATGAACTCATGAATGATCTTATGAACGAAGGAAGCTTTTCATAAATAATTTCGCACGATTATTACAATCTGTGAATACTGGAGTTCTTTCGATTTTAAACGCAATCGAATGTTCGAAAGATTCCTTAATTTTTGAATGAATTTCAGGAAGAATCTTTAAAAACCAGGACTTTTAATACTGTTAAACAAATAATCATTCCATATTTAAATGTTCATTCGATAACGAATGATACAAACTTTAGTAGAATGCTCGAATCGGAGACCACCAATTTCCGAATAAATATTTGAAAAAGAGGGGGGGGGAAAACAGGACTTTAACTAACGATAAATAAATAATAATTTCTGACATAAATTTTCATTAGAAAACGAATGACAACAAATTTGGAACGCTGGCATGAATCGTTCTCTAGATATTGCACTCTTTCTTCAAATAAATTAATATATATATGTATATAAAAAAAACTACATTAAATTAAAAGAGTAGTTAAGTATCGTTAAATATGCAAACTTTATTAAATAGCATGCGACAAATTTGTTAACATCATTCTCGTGGAGCTAGTTTATTCCGTTCATGAGATAATATACTTTAGGTGCTAGTTTTGTATTTTGACTCTCAAGAATTCGCCAATAGTCATTTATTTAACGACATTATTCATAAACAGTTAATTGCATTTTGATGAATATTTTGCAATTGAGTATGAATAAGTCATTCTGTCAAAAGCGAATAATTTAAATTTACGAGGTGTTAATTCAATGCCAAAGTCATTGTACTGTGGATCTTTTACACCACTAGTTCGTTGTAGAAGAAGTATTTACTTCTTCATTCCATGTGAAATCAACATGCGTCATACAATTCTATCATTGCACTATGTAGGGAATGTCCTGTGCTGCCCACATAGGATTCCCAAAGAAGAAAGGCTCGATATCCTGATAGTTGAGATTAGTCTTGAATGACCACGTGGATCAAATGCCAGATTGACAAACAAAGGCTGAGATATACAGAATATATTTAATGTAAATAAAACAGCATTGTATCTATGGGAGAATATTATGAGAGAATATCACTCATTTATGCTATTAAACAGTTTTGAAACAGCGTTGGTGAAATTTGTTATACATACTAATCTCAATTAATAGATAGTGCGGGAATTTATATGCTATCTGGGTTCTGGGAATTTCGTGTATAAAAAATTCATTTTCGTGCAAAGTAGAGAAGCAGGAGAGTGTACATTACTCAATCTTCTGGGAAGTTATAACATCTCAAATTATTTCATCTTCCAAGTTGCAAGGCCCTCTCATAGATGGAATACCGAAGAACTAAATTGTTGCTAAAATCAAGGAAGTTTTCGAATTTCAGCCAGAAGTCAGCAAAGCATAAGCATGCGCAACGGGTGGGGTGGGGGGGAGAGAGGGGCCTTACGGACTTCGAGCTTTCCCCATATGAAGAATTGTTTGGCAAAATTGCATAATGAGTAAAACAATTAAGGTAAGAATAGATAAAATTAAATTTGGTCACATATGCGTAACCCCCACCCCGGCCACACAGATAGCTACCGTAAGTCTTCGGGTCGGTCGTGTGGTCTGGGCTTTTCACACTCCTTTTCACATACGCGTAACCCCCGTCATGTCCAAGGACGAGTCGGACGGTCTGGGTCTCCAACATACGCGTAACCCCCGGCCGTCCAAACAGCTGCTCATGTCCTAGGACGAGTCGGACGGTCTGGGTTTTCGACATACGCGTTACCCTCTGGCCGCTCAAATTGTTGCTCATACCCTAGGGTGAGTCGGGTGGTCTGGGTTTCCTACATACGGGTTACCCTTCACGGTTGAGATCTCTCCAAGTGCCCCCTTGATCTACGCCCGTACTGTATAAAGTTGGTGACATTTTCTGGTAGTCCACATCATCATAATTTTGTAGCTTGCGTTAATTTATCGAAAACACTATTAAATATGTATATTGCGACTAAAACAGACTTAAAGGTTTTATGAAGTGTCTAATTTCTTCCACTTGTCATAGTGATCGTGTTACAGATACACACACATAAAAAAGAAAAAGGAAAGCACCCTTTCAACACCCTCTCTATCACCTTTAAAATACTTTGAGGGACGAACTTTTAAAACAGGACTTCACTAGGGCACTCCAACAATCAAATACTCGAAAACTATGACTTACCTTGACGTGCTGCTAACTACCAAACATAAACCCGACCCGCCACTTCACAGGATTCTCCTTCAGCATCCTCTTTGGAAAAACTACGCTTCATAGGAAATCCGCACTGGCGATCCACCCCTGTACACAATACATTTCCAACTAATCGCACACAAAATCGAACCACCAATACGATCTGGGGGGGAGTCACTGTCATCGGCGCATGACTCATTTTGAGGGAGGGATGGGGGATTGCTGAGGATGTTGCTACGCGCGCCAGCAAAACCCAGTAACCTTCGACACTATTATCACGTGACGGCCACGGTCCATCGCGTCCACTAAGTGGCGATCGCGAGCGATCAAGGATGTATACCTAGTAGCAGTTTCCGCTCAGAAAAAAGGGTTGAATGGGAAAAGAGGACAAAGAGAGAGTTGCCATTGTAAGAAGTGATGCTCTGCAGAGAAGGGCAGGGAGACAAAATGAAATTTAATTGTTCTCGCTTCAAAACAAGTTCAAGATTTTCATGGAGATCGATGAGAGAGATCTACTTGATAGAAAGCTATATAATTAGCTGCGCCTAGTCAAAGAAGAGTATTTATTTCTAATTAAATAAAATGCTTATAGTTGACTAAAGCATTAATTTTTAGCTCTGAAGTCATAAGCACTTGCACCAACTAGGTATTGTCCAGAATTCACCAAAGGGTATTATCATTTGATCTGGGGCTACATAAGATATAGAGGGGTGTATTTGTATTCAAACTTTGTAGGTTTCTTGCAGGGATTCTAGAAAAACTAAAATATATGTATGAGTTCAACTGGGAGAATAATGATACCACACAGAGGGGTATCTCAACCCCTAGCACTGACTTTCTTGAATTTTAACAGGTGTTCATGTGGGATAACAGAATCCCTGTCAGAGTAATTATTAAAAGATTAACGCGAATACAAAGAAAACAATATATTGGGTTCATCTTTGAAATTTTACCTGCATACTTTTTTTTTTTACGTTTTCAGATTAGGTTCTCCCTTTTTTTCTAAGTTCATGTCCTCTCATTTTTCCTGAGGTCCCATTGTGAAGAGGTCCTGCGGGTCATCGTTATAGGAGGTGTTACTATTTTGAAATTTCATCTGTACTATAGAGCTACTATAGACCTTCTAAAATTTCACTACCCCATGGCTCCTTCCCGGCTGTCTAATTGGTTGCTCAAGTCCTCAGGATGAGTCGGACGATCTGGGTCTTCGACGTTCAACTACCCCACGGCTGCCGTCTGTAAGAGGATATGTTCTCCTCTAGCCTCTTGTTTTATTTTCCTCACGTTAATCTATGAATAATAAATAGTTCCTAACTTCTGATTCATTTAGTTTTTTAGACTTTGAAAACTTTAAATGCGACATAATGAGGGGGGTTATCTTATTTTTTTAAATTTAATCTGTTATAAATAGTAAAAAATAAAAAAAATACATGTATTTAAAAAAATAAACATAGAATGGCTATTTTTGTGTTATTCCAGATTATTATAATTTTATATATTTAATAGAACAATTTCTTTGTAAAATATGTTTGCAATTATACGTAACAATAGGACTTGGCTAGATACATGGGAATATTAGAGGTATAAAATTATTTATTATTTTCATAGCATGTCATAAAGACATATCTACGCTGTAATCAATTGGGTTTTTTATATGATAGAAAATTTCTCCACAGACAGGCGTAGATAATATGCTTAATATATTTGGAATTTTACGAAGTAATTGTGATTATGGTAGCACATTGTAGATATGCTGTCTTTTGGCTTCTGGCAAGTGACTGGCACACATTTTTCTGCAATATTATAATTTTCGGTAATAACAATTAAATAATAAATATAAATACTATATTGTACTTAAATGTGTATCACTTGGCACTAAAATAACTTTTAATTAATATTAAAAATACGAAAAGTGGGGAGGATAAATAAATGCAAGTTAAATTTCCAAATTAAAAATAATAGGAAGATTAAAGCACTGTAGATTGCTAGATGTGCTGTAGGAATTAGTCAAAAAATACTTCACTATTCTGATTTAACAGTAAAAGTACCCAAATATATAGAAAATAAAATATTGTTATATAGAACGAATTTTTTGCAGGGAATAATAAAAATGAGCATTATTGTTATGCATAAAAAAAAAATGCAACGTCTTGAGCAAAAATAGTACGACTTAGACTGGAGTTGGTACACTTAGCGGTTTAATGGATATTTTTGTTTATATTTGTACAGAAAAACCACAGAAAAAACCACGTGCAAGCGATCGAGAAAGGCAATGATATATATTTTACGGTTCCATAATGCTCCATTAAAGAACATTAACGAACAATAAACACATACCGAAAGCCCTTCGTAATGTTAAGAAAGTGAACAACGGCAGTAAGTCACTGAAGATTATTTTTTTTTTCTTTTCCCCCCATGCCTATGACAAGCATTCGACGATCAATAATAAAAACATAAAATAAAAAATCACTTCAACGGGATTAGAACAGTGAAAAAAAATGGCGAAAGAAATTCCAGAGAGAAGGTAAAAAAAAAAAAAATGCCACTCCGTTTATTGTTTCCCCTTCAATTATTCAGAACACTATTGATGACTAGGGAATAAAATAGCCGCGAAAAAAATATATATTTCTTGACGACTGCGTTATTGAGTAGGGGCGGCAAAAGTGGCGATCGGGAGATGGGGCAAAAAATGTCAGCACTTTTTTTTGCTGTTTTTTAACGCTTCTCTCAATTACCTTCGACGGCAAAGGGGGTAAAATACACCAGGATTTTTTTTTTTCTCTCTCGATTTGATGCTTTTTTTAACGGTATTAGCATGCGTCTTTAGCGAATTTTTTAACATTGTATATTCTATCTTCTTCGAGTGAATTACCGTGTTTGGAAGGAAAAGAGGAAGAATGCAGTTCGATATATTTTTGTTTTGCGGAATGCGTAAGTTGTTTGTGAGGGTGGGAGGTGGGGGAAAGAAACTTTTAAGTGTGGAAGTATATTTAGGTGATTGTAAATAGTCGTGAAAGCTTTAATTAAAATGATGCGTTGTGAACAGTAATTGAATCTTTACTAGTCTGCTTACTTGCTTTTTGCCTGTAGGAAATGTTGAGATCAATTAATACGCTAAATAAAAGAAAAATACGATTAACTCCTGATTAAAAATAGGTCGCACATGATCTTAATTTTCTGGTGAGACCCTATGAAAGCTTTTAAACAATTTGAAAAGATGAAAAGACTGAAATTGAAGCATATAAAATATGAAGATTTGAATCCAATACGATAAAATAAAATATATAAATACGTATACGTAGCTATAATGCTTATACATGGCGTTTAATAAGGATATGATTAGCTTCATTCATTAAAATCTTAATTAAAAACGCTGAAAATTACAAATTTCGTAAGTCAAAAAGAAAAAAAAAAGATATGAGGTTTTGCTATTATTGGTTTGTTTCCCTTGATATAGAGTCCTGCGCAAGTCGGGTTTGACCCAACCCGTACTCGCAACACAGAAAGTTGTCGATCCAAACCCGCAGCATGTGACCCGTATACCCTACCCTCAATCCGCAATGGAATTGTATTTCAAACTTATATTTAAAAGACTTTAAATCTCTAACGCACATGCACAATTTTCTGCTGTTTACAGCTTATAACCTTCGTTTGCGCATTTATTCAGGTATTTTAATTTAAAAATTGTGATAAGGTATAATCCGCAAAAATAATTTTTGAAGGTAGACCCGCAGTCCAATCCGCATGTGAAGAATAACTGAAACACGACCTGGATCCGACACGCAAGCGGGTAACCCGCGGGTAACTGCGAGTATCCGACCCTATGCAGCTCTCCTACTCTGATATAAAGATATCTGATTTCCGATTATCAAGAAACTTAACGTGTATATTCTGCAAATACAAATTCCTTCACGCATAATTTGGGTGAAAGAGTCCTTTTTAAACTTATTTGAGTAATAAATAATATGATATAAAAATGATGCAAAGCGAAGAGGAACAAAATAAAGTTAAGCAAAAACTAAGGAAAAATAAGCAAAACAAAGATAACAAGGACATAGAAAACAAAACAAAATAAAGAAAGGCAAGAAATATAGGAAAATGAACAAAGTAAAATAATAAAGAAAAAACGATATAAAGAAAAGCGCATAAAATAAACAAAACAAAGAAAAACAAGAAAAATCAATCGTGCATAAAATATTGATTATGAAACACTTTCCAACTGCAATGCAGTTTTATTTAAACATCTCTAAAATGCGATACATTCAGCGGTAATATTTTTAAAATTATCACAATAATACAATAATTTATTATATTTGAAAACTTCATTGAAAAAAGTAAACTTTGTTCAAATGACGTCACTGAAATATAAATCACCTGATTCTCTATGAAAAAGCAGTAAATATTTAATTCATACACTTTTTTCCATTCCTTTCATTCATCACAATACTATAATAATTTATTTTACTTAAAAACTTAAAACCATAGAAGTAAAAGTAATTTAACTCTAGGTTGAAAACTTCGTCGAAAAAGTCTGATATAAAATCGTCTGCGTCTCTGTAAAATCATTGAATGTTTCATTCATATCTGCCATATTGCCAACTCCAGAGCTAAATAATTTTGCTGTAAAGAAATTCAGCAAATTCTTATACAACTCGTCTTACAGCTTCATGTGTTTACATTCTCCATAAGTGAAAATTAAGCTTTCTTGTAGAAATAATTAAAGTTTGATGATTATTTAAATTCAAATATATTCTAATTGGGTTGTTTCAGAATACAGATGCACAGAAATTAAGCAAAAATAAAGCGGTTTTAGGACGGATACAACACTAAATATAAATTAGAAAGATCTTTAAAAATCACGATTTTGACACAAGATGGATGGCATTAATCGCTTAAACTCAAATATATTGTAATTCTGCGCTATTTCAGAATACGGATGCACAGAAATTAAGTAAAAATAAAGCGGTTTTAGGACGGATACAACACTAAATATAAATTAAAAAGAACTATAAAATCACGATTTTGACACAAGATAGATGCCATATTTTATTTTGAAGTGTGTTGCGTGATCTCTTCATACAATATGGGTGTAATTGTTATTTTAATTTTTATTTAAAAAACTACCGAATATATTTTTCTGAAATTTTTTTTATATTTTTTATGCGATAATTTGAATATTTCCTAAAACTTAACAATTTGTGAATTTTAAATTCTTTTAAAATTTTTTTGAAAAATTAGGTCCCATACGGTTCAATGTATTCCATTTTTTTAAACCCGGGTTCAATCCAAAACTAATTGGGTGATATTATTCATTTTATTCCCATAGGTCCCACAGACCGTCTGAACAACATACTAAAATTTCATTTTGATAAACTCATTTTTACGGCAGTTATCGTGCGAACGGACAAACAGACAGAATGACACAAAGTCATAAACGCTTTTCAACTAAAGTGTTAATAATAAAAGAAACAGCACAAAATAAGAACAAGAAAGATCAATCATGCATAAGCATTGATTATGAAACACTTTCCAACTGAAATGTAATTTCATTTAAAAATTTCTAAAATGTGATTCATTCAGTGGTAATATCTTTTACATTATCACAGTACTACAGTAATTTATTATACTTAAATATTTAAAACTGTATCGAAATATAAATCATCTGATTCTTTATGCAAAATCAATGAATATTTCATTCATATAACTTGTATTCCAGACTCCAGAGCTAAATAATTATGTGTGAAAAAAATTCAGCAATTCTTATGTAATTCATCTTACAATCGCTTGAGATATTTGCATTCTGCATATGTTAAAATTAGGCTTCCTTGAAGAAATAATAAAAGTTTAGGGATCATTTAAAATCACAACTATTGTAATTGCATAGGCACGGAATTTAGATACACAGATAATACACAGATAATATATATGTGTATGTGTATGTACTCAAAGTATTGGAATCGTGCCGAAGATCGGAACTCGAATTTTCAAAGGATCTACACGTTTTGGGACTTCTAGAACACGAAAAAACTACTTTTAGGAAGACGTCTGTGTGTGTAAGGGTGTATCTGTGTATGTTTCTGTGTGTCTGTGTGGATATTACATCCACTCTAATTGAAAAACTAATGGACCGAATTTCATACAATTTGGTAGGTATGTTTTTTGTGGGAAATCCTGATGTTCATTAGATTATAGTACGATTCGTAATAAAAGAATCTGCCTTCTTTGCGAAATGGCCGCAGAAATTGCCTTTATCCACTCTAGCTAAAAACTAATGAACCAAATTTAACAAAATTTGGAGTATAATATTTCAATAACCTACAAGTGATTTATATACCAAATTTAACAAAATTTTGTATATAAATCATTTGTAGGTTATTCTACTACGATTCGGGAAAAAGGAACGGGCTATTTTTGCGAAATGGCCAGCAAAAATCGTTATATATAAAAATAAAAGACTACGTGTGCTCAATTAAATTCCTATTTTATATGTGATTTTTGACAACAAAAAGAATAAGACTAACCCCATTACTCTAGGTCTAGCCGTTCTTGAGATATTCTAGTTTTTTCGCGTTTTCGCTACGCCACCTTTGACAATAAGTCCAGCTATCAAATGAGAACCAAATTTAAGTTTAACGTGTAAATTCAATGTCATTTAAAATACTTATGTTGTGCAGATAAACTCAAATTATCATTGAATAAATAAAGAGAACGAATATGAGTCTGCAGAGAAAGACATGTGCTGTCCACATCAGAATTTTTAACAATATTACACCAATGATTTATAGAAGTGAACGGGGATTATTTTCAGGCCATTTCGAAAAAAATGTATGATCTATATTTAAAGATCCATCAAATTTTTGTCGAATAAAATGTTCAACAAATTTAAGCTGTGTACCAAATGTTAACTCTCTAGGACGTAGGAAAGTGCATTTAAAATGCCAT
Organism: Amaurobius ferox; assembly: GCA_951213105.1. Classification (NCBI taxonomy): domain Eukaryota; kingdom Metazoa; phylum Arthropoda; class Arachnida; order Araneae; family Amaurobiidae; genus Amaurobius; species Amaurobius ferox. The sequence continues at coordinate 88,186,044 of OX578137.1, forward strand.
CAATTAAATTTATCAAGAAGAGTTATATAAAATTTAAAAAAAATGAAAAATTGTTATCTACCAAATTTATTTTAAAATATGAAGCCACTCCCATATGCAAAACGTTTAAACAAATGGAGAGATATTTATTATATAATATCTCTCTCTTTTCTTTCTGGAAGATATCCCAAAGTCAGAATTTAATTTAATTTGTTTTTTTCCCTATATTAAATAATTTTTTTAATTAAAAAACTACTTAACATATTTTACTGAATTTTTTTTTATATATTCTATGGGATAATGTGAATATTTCCTAAAAATTTCGAAGCAATTCGTGAATTTTAAATTTACTTAAAAAATGTTTGAAAAATTAGGTCCCATAGGGTTCAATGTATTTCATTTTTTCAACCCGGTTTCAATAAAAAACTAATTGAGTGATATTATTTATTTATATTCCCATAGGTCCTACAGACCGTCTGAACAACATACTAAAATTTCATTTTGATAAACTCATTTTTACGGCAGTTATCGTGCTAACGGACAGACAGACAGACAGACAGACAGACAGACAGACAGACAGAATGAACAAAGTCATAAACACTTTTCAACTTTGTTGTAAAGTGTTAAAAATGAAAGAAAATATAAAAAATGATTTTGTATTCAATGCGTGTTAATCTCAAAACTATATAAAATAGTGAACAAACTTAGCCTTCTCAAGTTTTCTAAATACTAAAATTTTTATAAAATGTTTCTCTTAAAAGTGTAGGAATTTTTTTAAAACTTCCCAAAACGTTAAATATACTACTACAATGAGTTAGGGTCGCAAGTAGTTTTGAAAAACTGAACGGCATGCTTAATTTCTTTAGCAGACATACGGAAAATTTTCATAGAATTTGTGGTAGTTAACATAATTTTAAATTTTGCCCATTAAAGATTGGCCTTTGTTCAAAGTCACTCTAACTCTTATTTCAACTTTTATGTTTTTACACTGGTCCTAGGGGGAATATTTCAGACACACTCTGACCTTGCTTCAGCCCTAATCTATTTCTAATTTTTTTACGGAAATCAACGATCAACGGTGGCAGCTACGCAGGGCTTAACTCAGACCTGACATCCTTGCATAATAGAAATCGGAGTCTTTGAAGCAAGAAACGAAGATGGCGAAAAAAAAAAATGAAACTTATGTCAAGGGGGGAGACAGATGCTTTCGAAGAATAGCACAAAATAGCAGGGGGCTATTGACTGCGCCCGCATCGGAACCGGATCCGGTCCCAGAACAGTCGGATTGTGGTCAAACATTGAGAAAAAGAAACTAATACATCTTAATTCCGCCGCAGGGCTTGCAATCATTGTTACGATCTAATTACATTGGGACAGCCGATACATCAGCTTGGCGCTTACCGGCTTTTTTGGGATGCAATCTTGTGAATGGACTGTGCTCGTAACGCTTGATGGGGAGTGACGAGCGTGAAGGTAAGTGAAGACAATGCTGGTCTTCTTCGCACCTGTGGAGTCAGCGTGAGGCCCGGGGAGGATGTATTGATTTGGAAATGGACTTCGGATAAGATGCTCAGGAATTTCCATACAAGTTGCAGTATTTTGGAGCGAATATATTTATATAATTTGCCAATGACGTCACGTTCTGAGATTCTGCATATTTCACAGGTAGGATCTCTTAGCTCGAGATATAGATGGCAATTTGATTCAATACACAGTAAAATGATCTAATAATTATCTGGGTTACTGTCACATCTTCATATATAATACGTGAATAACGTGCAACATTTTTTTTTTTAATATCCCAAATATTGAATTTATAGATTGGATTAAATAAATAGATCACAATGTCAAATTTTACGTAAATTAAAGAGAAAAGCAGACGATTATTTCGAGAAATGGTTTTCAACACAAAATGTATATTTTGGAGAAACTGTATTTACATCATCTGCTAATTACGGAATTTGATGGATAAAATCTTAGCTCAAGATGAAGATGATTATTTCCTTTGGGGTGTCTTCATTTGGGGGGGGGGGGGGGGGAAGGGCGATATTAAAAGGTTTAGCTTTTTCACAAGAATAAATTAAAGTTTTTGTTTTCAAGTTATGAAAGTTTCCCAATATCTTCTTCTTAAAATATCTTTAAATTTCCTCAAAACCTTCCTCAAACGTAAATAAATTTCAGATTTTACAAAAAATAGTTGAATTTTTCCCCCTTCTTCTTTTCTATTATTTCTGATTTTTCAGAATGCAATTTTCCCATTGGGTTATTTTCTTACATGCTAAACATATCCATCAAGGCAAACTGTTTTCAAACAATAAAGCAACTACAGCCAAAGCACCATAGTGTGATAGGCCCAGAAATTAAAATCATTTCCTTGAGACGTCAATTGTGGTTTAAAGAAAAACTACAGTTGCAAAACGCATAAATAAAGCAAAAAACCGACTTGTCAAATTAAAATTTTATTGAAATTATAATAATTGACGGATTCTTATCCTACGAAGGATATTTCATCATGCATAATTACAAGGCACCACAGCTTCACAAAAGCGTTTTCGAATTAATTGAAACGTGATGTTAAATTACATAATTTGAAAAACCACGTGCAAGTTGCGCATATATGCATCCCTTAAGCAATAAGAATGCAACCTGTTGATCCCTTTGATCTTATCAAACAACTTACCACACTTTTTCTCCTCATGTTACCTGAAATACCTGTTCTCGTATTGATATTATTACTTTCCGGGAACAAAGGAATATTAGTTTTATTTACATTAAATGGAATGTGATATTTCGATAAGACTTCTGTTGAATATTTTAATGAATTGCATGTGCATGCAGAGGTAATGTTACAAAAAAATTTCATATTTGAAATCGATCAGCTTGCCCATTTTAATATAACTCCTCTTTTTCATGTAAGGGCAAATTTAATTTCCTTAGGATTTGTGACTATGACAGTTGTTCAACTGGAGGTCTGCGTAAATTGTGGCTCGTAAACCTCAGGTGACCTGAATTATATATTGTAAGTCTGAAATTAGTTAATTAAATTTACTTAAAGGGACAGAAGCCAGTGTTGCGCCCGTTCCTTTTAAATTTGATCGTATTCCAAATCAAAACCCGGACTTGTCTCCGACAGATTTCATCATTTAAAAGATTTATTTACGGCATAAACGGATTTTCTTGTTTAGAGTAGAAAATATGAAGCATTGAATAATATTCGTTTTCAGAAGATTCTATTGGGCGCAGATATCATTTATGAATATTTATAAAGAATTTTTTCAATTTACACGGGTTTCCGTACAGCATTAAATAATTTGGAAAATTGTTCATTATTATTGATATTTAGCAAACTGTAGAATTAATTCTTGAACAAATTCCATAAATATCGATTTCTTCTGCACTTCCTTTACGACTAAATTTCAAAAGGAATGTGAAAATGAACATGAACGTCACGACAAAACCCGAAAATTTTTGAACTCCGTTCCGCTTAAAATTGCCTTTTTAAAACGGAACTCCTTCCGTTCCAACGTTCCGAAAAAAAAAAAGGAACGAGTTCTCGGATTGCGTTCCTTCAGAACACTTTCCGGCACAATACCGGACAGAACATCTTTAATACGTAAAAATCGTTCAAAATGGATCTAGGTTTGTAATTTATTTTATATAAACAAGTTACTTAAAAAATGCATATACTTCTCGGGCCTACTAAAACTTATTCGATTGTAAATCGATTGTAAAAAAAAAAAAAATTCAGAAAGGGTAAAATAGTTATAATCGTATACTTAATAATTTATTAATTAAAATGGTTTTTATTTAAATATTTTTATACTTTATTGTGCATAAAATAATTTAGTTTGGTTAGTAGCAGATAGTTATTATATTTAAACAAAGACCTCATTATTGTTTTATTTTTGTACTATGGAATTTTTGGTATTTCCATTTTTGGCGATTTAATTATGTAATTTATTAAATGTGATAAAAAACATGAACACACACTAGTAACATGTGGCTGCAATTATTTTAAAGAGCCACAAAATATTTGCAATGAAAAAAAGTATCGGATCTCAGAGGAATTTTAATAGTAAAACGAGACCGTCTTTCGAATGTCCCAAAGGAATTGGGTAGCACTGATTCATGAGATTTATGAAAAAATCTTATGTGTCCAGCACATAACATTCCTATAAACTGATAGTTTTATTACTTTCCCTGCAATACATGGTAATGCATAAAGTAGTGGAATCATGCCGAAAATCGCAACTAGAGTTTTCGACGGATCTACACGTTTCGAGACCTCTAGAATACGAAAAAACTATTTTTAGCGTGACGTCTGTGTGTGTGTGTGTCTGTGCAGATTTTGTATTCACTCTGACTAAAAACTAATTGACCGAATTTCATAAAATTTGGTAGGAAAGTCAAGGAGTATAATTCGGGATAAAAGAATCCGCTTTTTTTTGCGAAATGGCCCGCGAAAGCCTGTATCCACTCCAGCTGAAAAACTAATGGACCGAATTTCAAAAAATTCGGTAGATAAGTCGCTTGTGGGTCACCCTGGTGCTGATTAGATTTTAGAATGATTCGGAAAAAAATAACCTGCCTGTTTTTGAAAAATGGGCCGCAAAAATCGTCAAAATCTAAAATAAAAAACTACATTTGCTCAAATATATCCGTTAAATGCTTGTACGTAATTTTTAACGATGAAAATAATAAGACCAACCCCATTACACTAGGACTAGCCGTTCTCGATATATTTTAGTTTTTTCGCATTTTCTCTACGCCATCTTTGAAAATAAGTCCAGTTACCAAATGAGAACGAAAATTGAATTAAAAATGAATTAAATTTAATTAAAATACAAAGATCGTGGATATAAGTCTGCAGAGAAAGTCATGTACTGTCCACATCAGATTTTAATTTCGTAATGAAAAGTAAAAAAAAAAAAAAAAAAAAAAAAAAAAAAAAAAAAAAAAAACATTGATTGGATCTCGTTGAAAATCACTCATTAAACACCATTACTTATCTGTCATACTTGGCGACAAATATGGTGATCACTGGCAATAAACATTGCGCAATATAGCCAACTTGGGGAAGGTTGGCGATAATTAAATATTTCTGAAAATTAAATTTAATTTCTTTCATAATCCTTATCGCTGGAATTATTGATCTACTTGATTCAAAATATAGCAAGTTCCTCTGTTCGTGGAATAAATAGGTACCGTTTTATTACGAAGATCCCACGAATATTACTACATTTATTGCATTATTTGCTGCCTGGGAATAAATTCATTTTAGATTTATTATAAGTATGAAAATAGTATTCTGAAGTTTAAATTCTACATGAATTGAGAACGAAAGTTAGTTTCAAGATTCGGAAAGATGCGAATGTGACTATATTCAGACAAGGAGTGAAAATAATTCACGAGTTGCTTGTGCGACATTTCATATTTTCTCCTTTAAATGGCGACTTTGAGTTCTTGTTTCTACTCCGTTAAAAAGAACATCGCAACGAATTTTCACTGTAGAACGGAATTGAATTTCATCATGATTCAGTGTGCTTTGGGGGTAATGCTAGATACGCTAGTTACAGATTCTTGTTCTGCAAATTTGATGGATTTTTTCATGCTGACATTTTACTTGATAGAGCTCTGTCATTCTCAAACTCAGTGAATTCGATACTATATAATAATAGTAACAATAAAAATATTAATAAAAATGTTTGCCTGTCTGATTGTCCCAGGTAGCGACAAATTTGGTACACTATATTACCAATTTGGCTACTTTGGAATATGTCTCTAAATTGACGATAATTCAATTTCTCGGGGAATTGCTTTGATATTCCCTGCCGCTTTATTGGAATTATTAATTTAATATTCTTGATTCCAAATACAGCCAGCTTCACAGTCCGTCGAACAGGTATGCCTTGCTTGGGGGGGGGGGGGGACGTACGGAATTTTTATTTTGTTAGAAGGTTGTATAGAATTTGCATTTTGTTCCTGGGTCGAAAAGTAATTAATAACGTTGATAATATGAGCTGCGAGGTATGCGTGTGTCAGGAATTTTAGCAGTAAAAGGGTTGCAGGCTTTGTGGAAAATAATAAGTTTGTTTACATTATTTTATGTACCCCATACAGAACCTGCCTAAAGGGACAGGTTCACAAAGCTAAGATCGCTCTCCCATTGAAGATGAACAGCATCCATGAATCAGTTTTACACTTATTATGAGCTCTTTAGCATGGAGTAAATGATATCAACAATAACAAGAAAATTTATTATGCGCCTCAATTTTCTGTACCCCGTCATAATAGCAAGAAAACTTATTATATGCCCAAATTTTTGCAGCATGTTACAACAGTAATACAACCCACTATGTGTCCCAATTTTTAGTTCCCCGTCATAACAGCAAAAAAATTTACTATATGCTCCAAATTTTTTGCAGCCTGTTATAACAGTAATAAAACCCACTGTGTGTCCCAATTTTCAGTACCCCGCCATAACAGCAAGAAATTTTACTATATGCCCCAAATTTCCTGCAGCCTGTCATAACAGTTATAAAACCTATACTATGTGTCCCAATTTTCTGCAGTCTGTCATAAGACGGGATTAAAATTTAGTAACTTCAAGAATGGTGCGAATGCAGAGCTGATCACATTGCACAAGAATTATGGAATAGTAGATGCAGATATAGAGAAGTTTCTTTGATGAAAGACCTTCCCTTCCAAATATTTCATTTAGATCGGTAACGGATGAGTTCGGAATTCCAACAGGACCGTTTTTATTATTATATACGCATCCATCTTAAGAGTAACCTTCTCTGACAGACCTCGGGGCCAACAAGTTTCACTGACAGGTCGAAGAATACTGCATATCAAATCAAATTTGAATGAAAACGTCATATCTCTTGAAAGCGAATATGTGCGTCCATCTTTAAAAGCGTCTGGGATGGGGGGTTGTGAAATAATAATAATATTATTAATAACAAAACTCAACCGATGGCTGTTCTTCTTCAAGAAATCCGGTCATCACAATAGCGGGTGGACCCTCGGGTCACGGCATGGCAGTAAACCTCCCAGGGTGCATTTTCCTGACAACCCAATCTGCTTTTAAGAAAAAGTGTACAAAAAAGATGTAATCGTTAAACAACAAAATATTTCTTGGGACAGAGCGACATTAGCGTTTGACCTGCATTGAAGATGTCCTTCAACCTCCACTAATGACTTGCAAGAAAGAGCAAGCCAGGTGTATGGCGTACCTAAAGTGAAGAAGGTAGGTGGGGTGAAATGTGTTCATCCCCCAATATCAAACACTTAATTACCTTACGAGCGGCATTCCAAGATCATCCTCTCGCACGTGCGCGGCTTCTTTTAATGACGCCCCCGCGGTTTGCAGCGTTCCATGGGGCTCGGTAAAAAAATCTAGCTATTCTTTATTCTAGAATCTTTGGATTAGGAACATAGTTAGTGGTTTTAAATTTGCACAATTTTCTTTTTTCACTCGAATCTTTTGCAGTTGATGAATATGGAATAATTGCGAACAGTTTTTTAGTATTAACTTAAAATACAGAATACTGTAAGATGACGTACTAAAAAAAAAAAGAAAAAAAAATGTTGCATATTGTTAGTCATATGCAATTCATTTATCAACAATAATCGGAGAGATGAGTTGAAGGAGAGTATGAGAAAATAAAATTGTGTAGTAAATTGCATCAGTATCAGCGTATTCCAGTATTCATGTTGTTATATTGAAAGAAGCGCTAAAGTTTTTAGAAAAGTTTTGAAAAATTTCTTTCCTATATTTTGTGGAAAAAAATAAATTAAAATTTTGAAGAAGTGACTAACTGGGCGTATTTATAATATTTATCTATATGCTTTAAACAAGTGTGAAATATAATTGTACAAAAAAAAAAGGGGGGGGGGAGAAAATTTAGCATCTCCGGAGTGAGCACGATGCTCCCAAGAAATTTTAAAGCTGTGGATAACTCTGATTGTTCTTTCAAGTCATAGTTATCAAGAACGAATCAGCTTGGAACGGGCTCTGAGCGAGTTAAAGTGAAATCAGTGCATTCTGGGTATATTTGTCGTTAAACCACAAGAAACGATCTAGATTTCACACACTGAACTTCTACATAATGAAAAATATATGAACCAAAATATAGCTTATAGTTGCAGCTACAAATTGACACTTGGTAAAAACTTCATTTATATTGACTTAAGAGTACTCTTTAATTTGTTTTTAAATGAATACTATTTTTAACACTTTATAAAGCAAACGAATTTGAAGGACTAGAATTTATTTTTGTGATAATATGAAAAATAAAAGTATTTGAAAAAACACTTTTAATTTTGCTTTAGGTTTTTGATTTTATGTTATAATGATAGTAACTATATGATTCAAATATTAGATAGTGGACTTTAGGAATTGAGGTCCGTGAAATTAATAGTGGCTTTTGGGGTCCTTTTTCATCTCATTAGTCAAAATATTTATAGCTATAGCACAATATGACCAATAGAACAGAATATTAATGTTAATATGTTTATTGTCCTGGTGTGTCTGTTTATTATAATATTGTTTCACAAAAGAAAAAAAAAAGGAAAGTGTATATATAAATTAAACGTAATTTAATTTAAATGTTTCAAATATGTCAGAATGTTTGTTCTGTTCTTAGTAGTAATGTAGATGGATCTACAATTTAAAATTGATTGCATATCCTTTATACGGAAAAATAAAACATATAATACTAGCAGTATATTGAAAGGAAAAGTCTATAGAAACAAAATTTTATAAACTAACAATTTTTTGGAAGTAAAGAATAATTAAAGTATTATGATGTTTCGATCTTGTTTAAAATTAATTGACTTCTTGTTATCGTTAATTGAAATAATGGTTTCATTTTATCCTGATCACTTAAATATTTCTAGAGATAGTTAACTGTGTGAGAAGTAAAAATTATAACACCTCAAGTGATAACTTCCAATTAATAATTTCAATTAATTTGTGGTACAATGTACGTGTAGAACATTATATCGCTTGATAATATTAATATATAACTTTTTATTATAATTTTGTAATCTAAGCTCTAAAAACATCCAATATCTAAAGAACTTAGTCTTACAAAATAATATCATTTATAAATACTATACATAAAGAAAGTCAATATCACTGTCTGTTATGTGACAAATTTGGCGAAATATAGCCAAGTTGGCGACTTTTGGTAAATGTCGCCAAGTGCCGATAATTCAATATCTCGTAAATTTGAATTTAATATCCTGCTAATCCCTGACCTTTTTCGGAAATTATCCATTTAATTTTCTTGAAAAATATATTTTGAGATATTAAGGATTTAAATATTACCTTACCCAAGCAGTCATGAATAAAATTTTCTTCTGCAGTTACAACAAGAACTTTTGTGTGAATATTTCACGGAATTAAAATTTTCCGTACGACCCATTCCCGACGTCCTTTACGACAAAAGAATAATTTTATGTCGAATCAGCGGCTCTGCACTTCGGATGTCCAGGATGCAACAATGCATCGAAAGACCGTCACCAAGAAGGAATGGTGTTTGAACCCATCGGTTCCGGAATGCGACCAATTAAAAGCATGTTCGCTACGTCAAACACCCCTCCATAATGTACACACCGCATGCGGAGGGGGTAGCTTAGCCGAACGTATTAACAGATATCAAAATTCACCCGCGCCTTCCTATTATCGTTTGAACGCCACCGTATTATTATCTTGAGCGTTATTATTCGTGCAAATGTAACAGTGGGGGTAAAATCTCGTTACCAGTAATTTTTGGAATTCCGGTCCGCCATTAATGGAATCCGCCGACGCGATCAGTGATGGTTGCCTTGCACAATGTGCGAACGCTTCGGAGACCTTTTGATTCGTTCTGGGAGGAAAACTAATTACTGCTGGATGGAAAATATGTAAGCCGGTAAAATTCCGGGATAAAAGTGCTTCAAAATATTGGGTCAGAGATGTCAAAGAAGTTGGGAATTCGACGATGCAAAGCGATAGATTTTTAATCACTATTTCAGAAAAAAAAAATGACTTATTAAGTCCTCTACTTGTGCCACAAAGAAACAAGACATCACAAGGTTTTCACTAATTTCTCAAAGTAAAGTATAAGGACATTTTAAAAACCTGAATTGATTCGTAATTTGGTCTTCTATGTCTATTCAATCATTTTAGGCATGCCTTAGAAGCAAAAACCTAGAGCACAAGTGCACCTAATCAGATCGCAGTGCATACCAACTGTTGTTTGCAGAATCATCGGAAAAGCAAACAAAAATGCTTTTGTTCGGGGATTTTATAGCTGTACCTAACAAAAAATCGTCTTTGGCATATTCTAATATAATAGATATTTTTAGGCTTGAGTCGGGTTAAGTCCAATGACTCCCGTCCCTCATACCTACAGCGCATCTGACTATATAAATAAATTGTGAGAAGCGAAATATTCTTTACACATAAGAAAAAAAATCCCGATATTGTCTGGTTGAATATCCAGCTCCTAGTCACTTGTTAAGAAGTTCTAAGGATTCATTGAAAAAATGAAAAACCTCTAAGGGTCTTTAAAATCAGTTAATAAAATACAGCATTTTCAAGGATCGTGGGAACTCTGCATCGCTTCCAGACAAATGTCATTCAGAAATATGATAAAATGTAATTACAAGTCGGGATTGAGAATGAATTCAACCTAATCATCTGATCAGAGACTAACATTTAAAGTTTTCAAAAACACACTATATAGTAAAAAATAGATCCAAATTTCACATTTATGTAATCGAATGAGAGAATGTGGTATTTTCAGTTAAAACCTAAAATTGTAAATTATTCATTTAAAAAAAAAAAAAAAAAAAACTTGCTGTAAAAGTATGCGACCAATGGAACATAGTTTTCTTTATTATGGAGCTACTCCTGCCAGGTAAATGACTGGACAATTGATTTCCATATCGGACGCAAATTCTTTATAATCACTTATAAAGAATTTGCATTTAATACAATCATAAAAACCTAATTTGAAAAACCGATGCATGTCATTGTGTAAATAGGTTCCTGGCGGAAATTAAATGATTATGACATGAGTATGGTTCAGCATCACGTGGTTGTATTTTTGGAGGTTACCTTTTCCCGCAGTATCCATGTGTGTTATCTGCCTTTATCAGCGATTTCTATCTTTTGTGACAACAAGCCTAGTTAACTCCCATATTGTTCTAGTTAAGTTCCATATTGAGCAAAATAAAAATAATGATAACAATGAAAAATGATAAATCAAAGAATCAGAGCGAAGTAATTTCGAAATGCAGAACAACAGCTTTTCATATCTCCGTTCTGCTGTTCTTGACTTATTTACTTTCTATTTCTTAAAAATTTGCCTTTCCTGTCGAGTTTACTTTTAATACGGTTCCAAAATGTAAATTATGCACATCCTCAAGTATTTTTTTTTTAAATTTCCGCCGTCTCCAGTGATACTCAATGTGATGCATTCAAATAAGTACTCTTGAAAGACTGCTTGGGAACAAACCCGTACTGTTGCCATGGCCGAAAACGTTTAAGCATAAAAATGTGTTGCTAACTTCTGTAAGTTTCTGCCATATTCGTGTACTTATTAACTCCCATCTTTTATTACAGGACGCATTGACCCAAAACGCGGCGGACTTAATCGTCATCCACCATCCAAGTGGAATCCTCTAAAATGCGACATCTCGACTTTTAAAATCAGAGAATAGGAGGCATAGAACAAAGGGAGAGAGCGAACGACAGAAGATCCCCAACCCCCCTTTTTTTAAAGGAAAAAAATTCCTCCAAGTGAGTGAAAGCAGAAGTTCTTTTGAAAACTTCCCCTTTCTGACGTGATTACGAGCGGTGCTCAATTAAGAACAGAGAGACAAAGCACACCAGATAAAATAATAACACTAATATAAATGAAAAGAAGAAATAAAAGAAAGACGATCTTTCAAGGGGGGCTGAAAACAGAAAAGGGGGTCCGAGCACCCAACGAAAAATTATAAAACTCCTTAAAGCGTGAAATGGCCCCAGCTCCAGAGTGAAATAGAGCGCGGAGCTAAATTTGTGACGATTAATTATTCTTCTTGTGGAGAGCGTTTTTCGGCCGGCGAACTATTGTCTCAAGAACTGTTTTTCTTTGTTTCCAAATTCGTCCTTATTATTATCATTTTAGACATTTTTTTTCTGAAGTCGGTTTACCGTCATCTTTGATATCGGATATGTTTTTTTCCCTTCCCCCCAGATTCTTAACGAGGTTTTGTATTGCAAGTGGTTTTTTTTTATATCGCTCGCCGCATATCCATACAAATATTTTTTGAACTAGTGCCATTAAGGTTTAGGAAACATTAAAAAGGGAAGAAAAAAACGGGAGACTTTTGCATAGAAGCAGTAAAGGAAGATAAATTGGCGTAACTTTTCATTGCGTACTGTTTTAATTTTGTCTCAGTTTTGCATTAATACACCACCACCCTTTGAAAAGTTAGCCACTTTGGTGTCCTTGCCAAAAGGCATATGATCCCTGCTAATAAAAGGCATGAAAACTACTTTATTTGAAGGAATATATGCAAATGTCGAATGGAATATTAAGACTTTTCGACAACGGCAAGAAGTTTCTAAATGATTTCATGCAAAATGGGACGAAAGAGAAAGAAAAGTTTAATAAATTAGTTGGATCACACATTTCAAGAGAGTCTTCAGCTAGTTAAAATAAGTTTTGGTTCATAATCTAAGAGTTTTAGTACGTTATAAAGTTTACAAAAGTTATCATATGATTCACTCACAGATGACCGAATGCAACTTGATATCCTCCGGAAAATCTCATGCATAGAAGGGTGCAATGTCAAACCAATAGATGCTTACCGTGGTAGATATCATTAATTAATGAGGACACAATTAAGATCCAATGTAGTTGTTCAGAAGTAGGGGTCATGACTCCTAAACCTTCTAGGCTACGCCAATACTTGATATATAAAGTGACAATTGTTTCTCAATGTCATATTGGAATTACTGGAAGATATTGTCTAATTTTTAACACTCGTGTGTATATATTATCAATCCAGTCGAATTCTGGAAGATGGTAAGTACAAACGTTGCCCTTCATTCCATTTGCTTCATAACTTATTTTGGTGCTTCTTTACCCATTCCGAAATTATTATTTTATCTAACCCAAAATATTTTTTGTGTGCTAAATGAACACTAAATCGTATGAAATTTAAGGAGTCAGATTAAAGAGTTGATCATATAGTATTTAATATCCATATAATGCAAGGAGTAGGTGACTAATTGTCGTAGATTACCTGTATAGAATAGAGAAGATATCAACTGGATCATATTTGGACGCATTTTGTGTTAGAAAAAGGAGGGAAGGGGGTCTTTTTTTTTTAAATTTTGGTCAGGTTGATCTAGGTTCACTTGCGCTTGTCCAACTATACGATCTGATTTTTTGAGAATTGGGCCTTTTTTATCTTTAATTTGCAATATTCTTCTGGATATACTGGAGTACAAGTACTCACCAAAAAGATGGCGGTTTGGGGCAACATTTTATTAATTAAATTACGTAAGAACTCTTAAAAATGTCAAAAAGTAAAAAAGATATATATCTTATTCAACGTTTTATATCTTGTAAAATATACACTGCAAAAACGCAATTTTTCTTTCTAGTGAAAAATCTATATTTTATTTTAATGCATATTTAACAAAAAAAAAAGCCTAATATAAAGAAATATTTTTTTTGTAGAAAGTTGAAAATTATGAGCCATTTGTCGAATAAAAAATGGGTATGACAGTTTACACACAATGTTACGCAAAATATTTTGTATCTTAAGCAAATTTTTTGAAACCTAATTATACTTCAGGAACAATTGCTTAATTTGAACCACAATTAATTTGTATTTAAACATTTTTATTTTATGCAATGCAGCATTTTACAAAATTTTCGAAATTTCAACAGTATACCTTTTTAAAAATATGTTTGTACCAAGGCAATATGAAAACTTTAAGTTCATTTTATAGATACTAGCATACATTATGTATTCTGAAGGTTCCATGAAAAATATTAATGCGCTTGAGAGCTGTTTTGCTCTCAACGTCAAAAAATTCCACTTTGAGAAAAATTACTTTAAAGTGATTGTAAGTTTTCCCATATTTGGAGCTGAAACACTTTGGGCTATAACTGTTTAATTATTGAAATTTTTTATGCACATTGTTTTAAAATGTTTTGAAAAGATTATATTTTCATATAAATTTCTAAAAAACTCGAATTTAAGGTGTAACAGTCCTATAACCCCTTAATATGCACTTTATATTAACTTAAATAAGCAAGAAATGACTTTAGTAAAATTTTGGTAATAATTTTTGCTGAGTTAATAAATCTCCTTGTATATGGATGTTTTGTTTTAAAAATATGAGAAATATTATTGAATTATGTTTGACAACAAAATAACATATGCGTATGGTTTTAAGTGTATATTGACAGCAAGACTGTTTTCAACATTTTCCAACATAGTTGAAAAGTGTTTATGACTTTGTTCATTCTGTCTGTCCCTTCGCACGATAACTGCCGTAAAAATAACTTCATCAAAATGAAATTTTAGTTCTTGTTGAGACGGTCTGTGGGACATACGGGAATGTAAATGAACAATATCACCAAATTAGTTTTGTATTTAACCCTGGTAGAAAAAGTGAAATACAATCGCTTTATTTTTGCGTATTTTCTGTGCCAACGCAATTACAATATATTTTAGTTTAAATGATCATCAAATTTTGATTATTTCTACAACGAAGCCTAATTTTAATGGATGCCGAATGCAACAAATGATTATAAGATGAGTTGGATAAGAATTGCTGATTTTTTTTCACGCAAAATTATTTAACTCTGGAGTCTGGAATAAAAGTGTATGAATGAAATATTCACTGCTTTTACATAGAGAGCCAGACGATTTATATTTCGATGACGTCATTTGAATAAAGTTCATTTTTTGCGATGCAGTGTTAAGTTTTCAAATATAATAAATTACTGTAGTAGTGTGATAATTTAAAAAATATCAGCTCTGACTGTATCGCATTTTAGAACTGTTTAAATAAAATTGCATTTCAATTGGAACGTGTTTCATAATCCATGGTTTATGCACGATTGATATTTCTTGTTCATTTGTTACTTTTCCTACAATACATAGTAATGTAAGGGAAAGTAGTGGAATAGTGGTGAAAATCGGAACTCAAGTTTTCGACGGATACACTTTTTAGGCACTTTAGAACACTCAATGTGTGGTGCGCATACCCCTTGGGGGTACGTGGCAAAATGTTTGAGGGTACGCAGTGACTTAATCTAAATCATTGATGAACTGTGAAAGCGGAAGCAAGAGATTTAAAGTAGAAATAGAAGATACATAATATAGCACCCATAATTAAGCAAAATAATTCAATTGATTACTAGATAAAAATAAAGGGAATGTATGCCAGCAAAATAAAAATAATATGTATGAATTAAAACCAATTAAAAATAAAAGTGAAAGACAAATGGATAGGAGGCAATAAAATTGTAAAATTTTCAGGTGTATACAAAACATTATCTTCTAATAGTACTTTTCATTGAATATTGCTAATTTTTGCCAAGTATTGCCGATTTTTCATACGTGTAGGAATATAAAGGCGTATAATGTCTGCAAATGTAAATGAAAATTTATAATAAATATTTAACCATCTTCATGCAACCAGGAGTGAAATGCTTTATTGAAATTTTCTCGCGCAGAATGTTCGCTGTCACCCCTGAAGTTCTCAAGTAAGTTTCAATCTGCGATTAAAAAATAATGAAAAATATACCCAGTTTCATTTTTTATTTTAAAAGAATGGCAATATCAGACCGTCTCGGGCTTAGCCTCATTCAAATATGCTACATTTTGCACTTTGAGTTCTAAACATATTTCGCCATATCCTATAACAAAAATGTTATACTATGTCTACAAGCTATTCGTCTTCGCGAATCTGCCCAAACTGTCCCCGTGTTCACATGGAGTACGGGCATGTTAAATATGTGGGCCCTCAAGTCCTTCCGATAGGTTGGTGTTAGGGAAAGGAGGGTACGGTCCCGGTAGATTCCGCTATCACTGCGTTCCGGTCTAAATTGGATGCCCGGCCGTTCAAATAGATACCTTACATATTCGGGTAGGTCGGACGGTCTGGGTTGAAGAAGAAGAAGCTATTCGTTTATTTTATTTTTGTGTATTGCTTTAGACATTTCCAATCGGTTTTAATACTGTCTAAACTTATTTGTTGTTATTTTCTATTGCTTATTATTTTCCACCACGTGAGATAGGGATCATTGACTTTTTAAAAGGAAGGAGTAGACAGACTTCATTAAGTTTTAGTTGCTTGTCCTTACAAAACTTTTTGCATTTCTTTCAAAAACTACATTTCTTATAAAAAATCATAATGGACAGAACACCATCTAAGGAAGAACGAAAAAGAGTAAGTACCTAAATGCCAATAAAATATTATCGAGTAAGAGATTACTATATATATATATATAATATATATATATATATATATATAATATCATCATCATCATGGTACTACAGCCCTTGTAGGGCCTTGACCTCCTTATATATATATATTTACTATATATATATATATCGTAATAATTTTATTTTGCTTGTAATATTATTAAATAATGGCTCGTTCTTATCAAATTCATAGGTAATATATATATATATATATATATATATATATATATATATATATATATACGTATATATATATCTGTATATATTTATTTTTTTATTTTTACATAATTCTTATTATTACATATTTCAAATATCTGTATATATATATATATATATATATATAATATATATATATATATATATATATATATATATATATATATATATATATATATATATAATATATATATATATTAAAATAACAAATACAAAAGTGCAAGAGTGTGATATATATATATATATATATATATATATAATCTATAGGAGTGTGTATATATATATATATATATAATCTATTTTGTTTACTAATTCTCATAAGATGGCGAATGATTATTTTTAATAGCACCTAAATGTTCAAGAGTTAGGACTATTTTGCCAGTTTGGAGAGTTAATCAATTTATATAGACTGGTCTAAAGATATTTGTGGACTTAAGTACACAATTTAACGGACAAGCGCAGAAATGGTGTACTTGTCTATTTGTGTAACCCATAAGTATAAAATCATGAAAAAAAAAGTATCATTCTAAAGGAATCGTAACACCTTAATGCTGAAGATAGAAAGTTAAAACGTAATAGAAAGTTTAAAATGTGAAATTATTTTTAAAGTATGAATTGTTATTTCTTAATACCAATTTCTGCTTAAAGGGATTAATTGCAAACACACGTGAATAAAAATGTCAGAGTCTTAATAACACCTCTATCTGATGACCAAGGCTAGGTGAACACAGCAGATTGCAATAGCAAAACATGCGATCAATTTCAAAAATCAATCGAGAGCATGCAGCCAATCGGCGTTTCTTCATCACGCTTCATTGTACTTACAATTCTTCCATGTTACATTGAAAAGTGTTCACAATGGGTGGTTAATTGTGTAGTTAGAATTGGCTTCCACAGGGAGAATATGGAAGTCAACCTCACATTTATGTTTAACGCGTGGCAGACTGTAATTATCAAAATGTACAGTCAATCGTAGCAACTAATCGAGAATATACAACGAATCGCTATTTCATCATCACGCTCCATTGCATTTGCAATCCGCCTTACGCTACACTGAAATATATCCGTATATGGTTAGAACTTTGTAGTGGCTTGCAATTGGAAGTATATGGGAGTCAATGAAAATATTTTAAAATATTTCTATGGGTTTCAATTTATGTTTTATCCTCACTTGGAATCACTTAAGAGTTTTAGCGCACTATTGGAAATAATTATAGTGCACGTGACTGGCTGGTTTTCGATTTCAACAGTACTGGGTTCGAAATTAAAAAAAATAATAAAATGTTCTAAGAACGTATATAGACATTTTCGTTTTCATCTACTTCAAAATCATTATTTGACTATCATGACTTGAAATATAAGAACTCAAATAATTCTTTGATGAGTGTTCAACTCGGGTAATTCCATGGCAGATTAAATAAAGTTGACTTATGCAGATATGTAACATGAAATTTATTTCATACCTATACATGTGTACCAATATATTATATTTTAGTATTTCTGCTATGGAATTATACGCATAGCAATTTATTTAATGTAAGTAATGTATATGTATGACTCAACTTTAGTCAAGATATCACGGTATGTACCGAGCTTCACCTTTATCATGGAATAACTGGAGTTTTCCCTATATATATTTAGTGAAATTTGAGTTATCTCTTTTGGACACTATAATCATTTCACTTTATGGTAAACTCAATTCTGCTCATTTACTTACTACCTTCCTTGTCTATGGGAGACCTGTTGAACAGCAATAGGTTGCTTCGATACTATTGTTTGGCAATGCGCTGGCAAGTAAACGAATGGATTTTTTAATATTTGTTGATTTTAATGGCTTTGCGAATTGGACTGCATAGCCCAAATATGATCTTTGCGTGCCATGCGTAATAGTAGGTTTTTCGCTGATTAATCAAGTCCACACTACCCCCAGAGTTCATGGGAATATCAAATTATCACCAATGTTAAATGATATCGTAACTGGAAATTTGTGCCAATTACTCAACGCTGCGCGTTTCTTCGGAGGGGAAGCATTAATTCCTCTTCATTTCATTTTTTTGGACTGACGGAATTAAATTATATAACCAGGAATGAAGCTACTCCAGCAATCAACATGCAACCCCGTGGAAGAGAAAGAAAAATAGAAGATGCACTACAAATAAAATTTCCATGTTAATTAAACAGTGAGATTGCTTCTCTGCTGCAGAAAATCGGTTTTTACTCGGCAAACAAAACTCGGTATGTACTTGTGGAAGATAGAAGGCGAACAGAAGCAGAAAAAAAAAAACATGCTGTAATCAAAACGCCGTCATCAACATTACGGTACATTTCCGTAAACACATTTATCCCTGAATAGAAGAAGGTGAAATTAACCGCCATCCCCTGAACCAAGTCTTGAATTATGAAAGGTGCTTTTCAAGACGCAGTTTTTAATGATGCCGAGTCCCTCTTTCTATTCCTCTCACTTTCTCGTCCACCCCTTTTCGAGTGGGTGGAGGGAGATGGGAGAGTACGAACCACAAAAGACCCCCTTTTCCAAAAGCACCGTTGCGGTCCGTTGCACGCGCAATTTCATTAGGGCTGCATCTCGAAGATTCCTCTTTTCGTGTTAAATCGCCCGTGTTCCTAACTAGAAAATTGTTAAAAAGGGAAATTTTTTTCATAATTTTTTCTCCCCCCCCCCCCCCTTCGCCACTCGGAATTAAAAATCATTTCGGACGATGCAAGATGGCGGAAAGAAAAATGCAATATACTCCTGACAATGGATCTCTGGAAGGGAAGATATGCAGAAGTTGACTCTGCTTGGGGGGCGCAAAGGGTTTTTGAAACACTTGATTTGAAATGATGTCTTCAAGTTGGAGGAGGAGGAAGGGGGGGGGGGGGGGGAATGTCGAAGGTGGTTTTTAACTTCGCCACTAAACCGCAACAGCCGTCACGAATGAAGAGGAAGTCATTAAAGTCCCTCTGAACTTTCAAATCATTAAATCCTAATTAAAACGAAGTTGAATATAAACGCTAAAATTAAAGGAGTCAATGACTAGAACACAGTCGACCCTGTTTTTACTTCGGCAAAAGTAATTCTTTTTGTGGAAATGCCAAGTCGGAATTTTGGACTGCAGCTAGTTGTCAGCCACATTAATAAATGCATAAACTACTCTTTGAAATGGTAACAGCTTTCTTGCAAAAAATGCAGAGGTTTTCTTATGAGTTCTTAATTGTTCTTTGTCATTAACAGAAAATATTCGCATTCATTTTTGACATTTAAAAAAGAGGAATTGGTGGTGTTTAATAAAATACGTTTACTGTTTAAACAGAGATTGAAGTTAGTTCCTGGTACAATTAAAGCTATTTAATTCAATGTTTGTCATCATGTTCTTTACAGAAATTGGTGTCATTATACTCTTGATATGACAGCATTGTTCAGGTAACTATAATGTACTCAGTTGAATTGTGTGCATTTAAATTAAAATGAAATGCCACTGTGTAAAACAGATATAAAATGGATGAAGAAAAAATTAAGTAAAAACCAGGCTCTGCACAAAGTATTACATTAAAACTCGGAAAGAATACGAATAAATTAAAAAAGTAACAGTACATAATACACTAAAATATTCTCATGAAATTCTAAATAATACAATCTCATTCATATGCAATGAAAGATAATATACTTTAGAAACCAAAGGTAATATTTCAAAATAGAATTTGCTTCAATGGGCAGAGAAGAACCAACAATAACGATAGGAATCCAAAGTCACTGATTATCTCATACTGAATACAATTGTCAACACGGCATTTCTAGAACGACATTTATAGAATATGACCAAACACAGTATATAGTCAGTTTTTTGGGGCCAGACTTTGGCTATAGCTTTATAAAAGTTTAAAATTGCTAAATGTATCTTTTTTGAAATAAAGAGTAAAAATTTTATTAAGGTTCCTTTTTAATTGCCATTAGCTTTTTAGTCTTTGTGTTAAGGTCAAAGAAGATTTTTAAAAAGGTCAATTTTAATAGCCATTAAAATTGATTGTTTTCGCTGGTTTTTTATTTTTTATCAGCTTTTCTTTTCTGTCAGAAAAATGTTGATTAAAATGCTTGTCCCAGTTCTATACAGCAAATACTGTCAGAGTTGTAACAGTGATGTTGTAATCACGTCATAGCATATCATAATGTCAAAGCATAGTTATGACAATAATGTTGTCACTTTGTATATTAATACTATGATTTAACATCGTGTAAACATGAAACTGCGATACTAATGTGAATAATTGACGTGTCCGTTAACTAGAATGTCATACAGTTACGTAGATGTTACATAACTGCAGTTACAAAATGCTGTATGTTATTTTTTCCACCCTATTAGTAATTATTCTAAATTTAGCAAGTTGTCATTTTGCCATGGAATAAAATTAACACCGTGCTTAATTACTACTTCAAATAAATGAATCAATATCATAGTACATAGTAATTGTTTTAAAATTTTCAAGTAAATCTTTAAAATGCATATTTTTGTAAATGTTATACGATGTTTTAATAATTCTATTCATCGGCAAAGAGTACATATTTATTATATAATTTCACAAAAGCACTTGAAAATTTAGGATGTAAGTTTCTGAAGAAGCTATTATTCCAATTCATTTTAACATCTACTGGCCCCTACATGGTGTTTTCCTTGCACTGTCACTACGCGCGAGGTAAAAGTATATATATAAGCAAGGTGTGGGGGCGATTATCATAATCCCCTAAGCAAGCGTTCTGTTGCATTTTCAAATTGATAGATTTTTTTCGTAGTTTTTGAAAAGAATTTTAGGTACCACTTTAGGATTTATATAAAATGCATGAAATATTTTGGGCGGAGAAAACTTAGTATAGCAGTATATAACAAACATGCATTTACTACAGCAAAATAAGTTCAGCAGCTAATCGATGCCAATTCAGCGAATCAATATTATTAAGAATATTTATCAAACTATGCAAAAATTATCATGTATCAAGCTATGTAAAATGATCCCTGTCATCAGTCTTTGCGTTCTTAAAATCCTCGCAGACCACACACCTCTATCGATCAGTATTATTGATCATTACTACCCCTCTAACAAAACATAACTATAAGATCCATAAAGCACACAACCCATGAAACATAATTACTCTGGCTCTTCAACAAAACATAATTAATATAAGACCCCTTAAAAACATCTATTCCATTTATCGCATTAATTTTCAGCGAGAATGAATTATGGCCCACTTGGCGACGTTTTTCAAAGTCGCCAAATACAGACAGTGATATTGGCTGTTCTTATGAATATGTATTCACAATTAAAACGTTCTATAAAATATTTTGCACCCTTATTAAGTGTTTTGGGTATGGCATTGGCTGTGTTTATAAATGAAAATATCAATTTGTACTCCTGATTCAGGGGTCCTGGAACCGGGTTTCCCGAGCCCTTTGATAACACTACTTTGATTTCAGGAATCATAAAACATATTATCATTTGCAAACAAAATTCTTGACAAAACAGTGCGGCGGTGAGGGACGCAATTGTTTGGAGGCACAAGGACCCGTTTAATCAATGTTTGCACTCTTTAGCCAGAGTGCCAAATTTAGCAAACCAAACGCGAAGAATTCAAAGCGGAATGTAATTGCGGAAGTATCAAAAGAGAAGCCGACGAATGGGGCGTTATTTAAGACGCGAAAGATAGCGCGGGCGGTTTAAAACGACGCCGAACGCGGTTTATCCGGAAATTATTGTCGGCCATAAATTTTTGAAATGATTTATGGTTGTTCTCTCTCTGAAAGCTGGGTAGTGGAACAACATCAAACATATGCGTACAGACACATGCATTTAATTATACAAATATATATGCAGATTTAAAAGTGTTGCTTAAACGCGTCCGATTTAAGTTTCGTGATTGGGTAGTAATAAAAATGTGAAATTTATTGTGACTTTTATAAACTAAATGAGTAACTATAGAGCATTTGAGTGGGTTAGATGATTCAAGATATCGAAATTTTGATTTCTTTTGTAAAATATAGGATAAAACCTATTCCATTCTGACAAAAGACGGAACTGCCATACAAGCCTAACTTCACAAGACGAGATAAGGAAAGGGGATGGGAGGAATTTGAGATAAAAATATTGCATGTGGAAGTGAAAATAAAATAAAGCGACGCCGTTGTAACTTTTTTAGCAAAATTATTTTTCTCATAAATGTTTGCTTATATTTCATTTTTAAGTATATATATATATATATATATATATATATATATATATATATATATATATATATATATATATATATATATATAATTTAATCTTGGTCTATTGTTACTTATTTCTAAATTTGTTACAGATATGCTAGAGATGGGTTTTTTGCACTTACCGTAGTTTATGCATAGTTTTCGATTAAAAAATGTATATATATATATAATAAAAAGGTTTGAAGGTCCAATGAAAGAAAAGTGAGAAGCTGTAACTCGAAAAATCGAGAAACCTAACTTTCTAACAAGCTTTCAAAATAAAAGTATAAATCAGCAAATCTTCAAGCAACAGGAAAAAAATACAAATTTCGGATCATCAAGCCAAAGAAAAGCATCAAAAAACAATGGTATGGGTTCGATAAAAGAAAAACAGACGAAATCCAAGCACAAACGCTATACACGTGGACAAGGTCTAGGCCTAAATCAGGATTTGTTCACTTCTTCAAAACTCTTTTTCAAGTCCAAGTGTCCTGTAGAAGCAAACACAAAAATGTATGTTTCTGAAGAAATAGATAGATTATATCTATAAACTATGTATATTAAAATTTAATATATATATATATATATATATATATTTATATATATATATATGTATATATATATATATATATATATGTACATATATTATATATATATATATATATATTGATTGCATGTTTTATTATATAAAATACGTTTTTTTAATACTTGTGAATAGTGATTAAGAATAAAGAATAATTTGAATAAAGAGCTATCGAGTAAAGTAGACCTCTACCTATTAAATATTTTTAATAGAGTACTGACGTATTTAGATTTTATTACAGAGGGCTTATGTGAAGGATAGAGCTATCTTTCTCAAAATGTCTCTATGGTGGGAGCTAAATGCTTAGAAATTTAGGGAGCTAACAGTAGGCAATTTTAATCATAACTACGGTAATAAATGAAAATGATGTCGACATAGGATCCTCTCAAAAGATCTTGGCAACATATTTTTGTGTATACGCACACACACACACACACACACACACAAGCACGAGATCACAGATCAAAAATTGAGGAAGAAGATAGGTTTTATAAGATGGGGTCGATTCTCTCCGTCTCCTTTTTAGGTGTTTTGAACATATTTAAAAATCTATTGAATTTTTCAAATTTTCCCTGCAACTTCTCGGAACCGAATGTTGCATAAAAAAAAAAGAAAAAATCTGATGCGGGCAGAACATGACTTTCGCTACAGACTTAAATTCATTTTTCTTTATCTGTTTTTTAATAATTCATTAAATTGAGTTTTATTGCACAAAATAATCCGGATGATATTAGTCGAAATTTACAGTTTTAGTTCAAGTTTCGTTTTTATTTGGTGATTGGACGTATTTTCAAGGGCGACGAAATAAAAATGTGAAAAACTTAAAAGTATCTCGAGAATGGTTAGTCTTAAGAGTTTCTCTCGCTTCTTGTTTAGCAATCAATTGGTGATGCGTTTCTCATTTGCATATGGGCTAATTAAATGTCATAAGGATCTTTATAACATGATATTATCTTTTATAATTTCTTCTGAAACAAAAACATTGGTTAATCTTGAAAAAAAAAATTGATTTGAAGTGTAATATTCTATGAAGCAATAAAATGCTGGTATTGATGAAATGTGTACTCATTTCATCCTCGTAAAATTAGTATTATCCTTAAATGTTAGACAGATATTTAAAGGTAATAATTTGTTTCTTAATTTATCAATTTTGAATAGATTTGTTGTCTTAAAAGACTAAGGAATATCATAATTAGATTAATGTCCATCAAGAGATTGTGAATACAGTATAGTGTTCATAAATTCGTTCAAGCAGCTTTTCAAGAAGCGAGTTTAATTCTGTCGGTACTTTCTCTCCTTATTTTGGGGTGAATTTTTAAATTTTGAATTTATTTTTTACATCAACATTCACTCATGAGGTATAGAAGTTCAAAGTTTTCGAAATTAATGTAAAAATATTTATGATTTAGTTTATATAACTATTTTAGAATATTTAAATATTAGAAATATACATATTTTAAATATTAAATAATAATGAAACTATTTTTTTACTGAAACTATTGGAGATTTTATTTAATTTAATACCAATCCTTAAAAGCCCGTTTATTTATTTTTTCAAATAAAAATAACAAATTTTTAAATAACAATGATTAAATAATTTAAACTATTTAAAATATTTACATAAACTTTGCACATTTTCCTCAAATAACTGTGCAACCGATTGACGAAGTCAATATTCTATAAAAACTTGTTCATTTTGGTAGCTTGGAAATAGAGTGAATTCAGAGGTTTCAAGGTTAAAGGTCTCGACCTACATTGCCAAACTGCCGAAGGAGTGATGTGACCAAGAAGACCTTAATAAGAAAAGTTTGCACCGCATTTGTGTTTCATCTTAGCTCACATGGTTAAATCTATAGGCTTTCAACTATAAATCGACTTGATCTTTATGTAAATTGAACACTGCATGGTCTGTTGGGTATTCTGTATCAGGACATGCTATAATAGTTTGGATTCATCATCCGTATGAGCTCGACAGCTGTTGCCTTCCGTAGAAACACATTCCACCTGACTCGATTTATAACCGCTGTACACGAATTGCTTTTAACCGTTACATTAACACATCTACCAATATAATCTATCTATCTTATTTTAATTTTTTTTTATCTCATTAACCATTCGGTGCATTTATATTTTTTTAGTTATTATTTTTTCTTACATAAGCATCATAATGCTTCGTATTGTCTACCACAAAATTTTCAAAATAAAATAATATTTAATATAAATGGCCTGCTAATAAATATTTGATCTAGTAACGGGTCCAGTCAGCGTTGTAGCTTTCGAGTCTACAAGTTCGATTCCCGAGAACGATGAGGCTTCTTGTTCAGCATTTGCATAGGCACGGAGAGGTCATATAAATCCGCCATTAGCAGAAAAATTACATTACTTTCCTACGGGATCTCTATTACAAAACGAAATCCGATATTGCAAAGCCCACTTTTTGTCATAACTCCTCCTGTATGAGGGTTTGGCTACACTTATGCATTGCTAATCTTGGTGGATTGGAAACAATTTTTTAACCTTTGTTCCCAGTTAGTTTAGCATTCGTGTATACAAAACAACTGTAGAGCTAAAAAACAACGCGGCTCAAAGAATGATTAATTGGACGGAAATTATATTTTTGGCAGGAAGGCAAGTTTACATAAATTTCAGGTAAGAAAAGTGGCATTATTTGACTCTGCTTAGCCGAATTTTATTATCCGTATTTGTTTATTGAACTGTAACTGGTTAAGGGTGGATCTGTCGTACAGTGATATCTTTCGATGGGGGTCAAGACTTTTAAAGGAGTTCAGGTGAAAATTGTGGAATAAGTACAGGGTGCTGGGTAAGGTATTCAAAATAATGAAATTATATTTCGGAAAATATTTACTATAGACAATTCTGATATACACGAGTATGAAGGTCAACTGTCAAAGTTTTTTTCTCACTATTATTGTATAAATGAATTTCTATACCGGCATCCTTGGTGGCACGATAAATATCCAGACGATAAACATATACTGAAAATACGCGACGATAGTCAACGTACTTGAAGCATGTTCAGTGTAACTGTAGCCATAACGTCCTTTCTGAGAACTTTTAGGTGATGAAGTTCATTGATCTTGATCTAGAAGACAATGTTTTTGACACCCCTCACACACACACACAAAAAGAAAATTTCAGTGGTATTAAATCTGTTACTGAGCTTTTCTATGGTCATTAGCTGGCGCGTGAACTTGAACAATTACTGGTTGGCGTACGCAAGAGAGCGTCACATGAAAAAAAGAATAAACTGTTCCTTCTGCGATGGTGCAAATCAGAAATTTATATAATAAATATTTTTTTTAGATATACTTTCATATTTTTGGATACATTTCACCTAGTTACCTTGTAGTTAGGAAATTATACGTGGTATGGAGCCCAGAATGTTAAGTTGACATTCAGCGAATCATGTATTGGTTTACTAAATATCGAAAAACTAGCAACTGGTTAAGAGACCTAGTTAGCTGTTAAAATTCAATGTAATCCTATAAATGAAAAAAAATTTAAATAAATTTTAAAGACACACTGAATGAATTTCAGTTAATAAATAGAAAACAAACACTTTACTGACTTTTTCGATATTTTCAGCTTGGGAAGTGGCCGGATACTAAATATTAAATAAAAGAAAAGAAAAAAAATCCGACATTAAAAATGGCAACCCCCGGAAGTACTATCAAGTTCGCCGGTTATGGTATGGTAATCATATCTTTAGGTGAAGGGGAGATCAGCACAATAATGGGCTGGAGTTAAGACCCGAAGAGAGCACGCGACATTTTGCCTATCCTCCCTCCTTCTCCCTTACTTCATGCTGCTTTTATTTTATTATTTTTTGCACTGTCCGGCTCGCAACAAAACATGGGATGAACTGCTCACGCTTCACTAGTGAACAGTGCACGGAGCGGGGTTGCCACATGAAGACAAAAATCCCAGAATCGCTACTTTCATTTTTCGTCTGTACGCTCTGTGGATCAAGTGTGGTGGCAATAAGCAGGATTTGTCACATAAAGAGCATCACCTGTATGGAAAGAATTTTAGAGAATTCTATGCATTGTTCGATTACGGGGGAGGGATCTGAACCGAAGTGGATGAAGGTGCGTAATAGCTAGGTAGAAACGATACGGTATGTTATGAGTTCTTATAGTATAACAGAATCGTTTGGTCGTAGATGCATAACGGAAGAAAAAACATTACTCTCCTTTAGCGTTGAAAGAAAAAGCATCTTGACTCAGGAAGACGATCAGATGCGGCGATACGGTTATATCATATTTACGGAGGGCTTTCTATGAGAAACTGTACAGTATAATCAGCTAGGACTTTCATTTGACAGTGTAGGCAGATCCCTATAGTCAGATCAGACTGTTCAGGCATAGTCCGACAGTACTTATGTGCACAAAAAGCAATGATAATCATGCTCAAAAAACCATGAGAATATTCTTGTAGTACCGACTAGTGAGCTATGTCACGATGTTTTCACCGACTTATACTTTATTCCCATTAAAAGTGTCCGTGGTAGATCTGAATACCTTATAGTCAAGTTCCCTGTCATTACTATCTGATTAAAAATTACCACAATCAGTATTTCGTATTTTCGAAATTTAGTGGTCAGCGTACTGACAGTTTCACCATAGGTTCGAAAACCTTGACTACAGGTTCCAATTTGACTGGGTTTGTAATCAGACATGAAAATTGGCAACTCATATCCATAGGGTGGTCAGATCTATAATGGACACTCTTAATGGGAAATGAAGCACAGTGGGGGAAAACATCGCGACCTAGTTCTCGAGTAAGTACTAACGGCATAATATATAGTAGTACATTTGTCCTTAAAAAAAAAGAAAATTTGTTGATCACAGAACATAAAGCATCGATTTTCTAAGCGTTAAAATTTTTATCATAACACCGACATGATCAATGCTTTGATCTTCCATTCAACATATGATTCAGGAAGAATTGGTTTGGTGAATGCATAAATTTCATTATTAGATGTATCCTCGACTAAATAAAATTGGCTTTCATATGCACTAAAACCTTTAAGAAACAAGTCAAGCCAACTTTTTTGATGATCTCTCTTACATGTGGTGGAAAGTTTTTAAAATAACTTTACGTTAAAGTCCAAAATATATGTAATTATTTTTTTAGGATGTTGCCTTTCCTAGTTGATACGAGGTAATAACTTCGAGAATCTTTAAAATTCTTAACTTGACAGATTTTGTTCGGGTTGGTGTTAACATGGCCAGAGGCGTAATTAATTGATAAGATACGGCGATTTACTAAAGCGTCGGTTACAATTATCAGCAATGTAGACTGATGTTTAGATAATGACCAACATGTGACTTCATGGATTTCACTAATTGATGTACCTTTTTTTTTCAAAATGAAAGTGACGTAATAAGAATACAATTAAGATAATGAAAATAATTCAAGATATATAGTGCATTTAATGTTGTCTATTATTTATTAATTTAGTATTCTATTGCGATGTGGCATCCTTAATAATATGGTTGCATGATGTGTTTAACAACAAACCGTCACAACCCCCCTCTATCAACACAGAAGGTTCGATTGAGCACAATGAAATCACATCACCCTACTGGGTGCGGCTTTACTTTTCAGAAGTAAACCTTGCAGGAATTGGAAGAAAAGGTAAGGAAAAAATGGACAGTCTGCCAGCTATGATGGACACCTGTATGCTCAAGACTTTCAAGGTTAACTGGAAAAACAAATGATATGCGATTTGGAGGAGTAATTACTATTGTTTAAGAAAACCGAGAAAGATAGTTCAATTTCTGAACGGTACAATAGAGATAACAAAACGCACCGGCAGATTGGGATTCTACAATCATGACTTTCGTAAACAATGCATATCTCAACTAGATATGAAGTATGACCATATTTCGCAACATCGGGATGAAAAAGGATGGTATTAATATACCTTATATGATTTGAAATTCATAAATTTATCATACAATTTCGAAATACCGTTGAAAAAACTGAATCATTTCTTCAGTTTGACTACAAAAACTCTTGGAATAAAACATGACACGCAACTGCCCACATAGAAATTGTGTATTGCTAATGAGACTTCACAAAATGAATGCATGTATCTTTGCTATTGGCTGATGCAGAATTTTTCGATTCCAAAAAATTAAGGAAACGGTTTAAAAGTAGTATGATTCAATTTATGAGATTTGTCGATTGTTGTGCGGAAAAAAAATGATTACAATTAATCGGATCTATAGGGTTTACATCAACTATAGAGGAGAAACTATCATTCCAATAGCTCGTCGACTGTCCAAGTAGAAATCCATGTATCGAAATGGTTAGTCTAAATGTAAATCCATGAACCTAAATGCCTAGGCTATGCTATGTTGGGTTAGGCAGAAATCTATGAATCTGAATGACTAGGCTAAGTGTAGATCCGTGAATCAAAATGACTAGGCTAGGCGAAAATCTATAAATTGAAATGGCTAAACAAGGCGTAGATCCATGAATCAAAATGACTAGGCTAAGCGGCGAAAATCCATAAATTGAAATGGCTAAACTAGGCATAGATCCATGAATCAAACTGGCTAGGCTAGGCGGAAATCCGTGAATCAAAATGGCTAGGCTAGAAGGTGATGGAATCGAAATGGCTAGACTAGGCGAAAATTCCTGAATCGAAATGGCTAAGCTAGGCGTAGATCCAAGGATCGAAACGACTAGGCTAGATGGAAACACATGAATCGAAATGGCTAGGCTAGGAGGAAATCCATGAATCGAAATTGCTAAGCTAGGCGAAGATCCGTGCGTCTAAATGGCTAGGTTAGAGTAGGCTAGGTGAAAATTCCTGATTTCAATCCCAGCTAGGGCCAACGAGCGTATAAAAGCTCGTTGTCTGGGACACAATTCTTAATATTAGCTCCCGTCGACATAATCTGCATGTTAGATGTAGTGGATTACTGATAATATTAGTTGTTAGGATGTTGTTGAGGATGTTATTCACTGCATTTTAGACGCAGTGGATTACTTAAAAATACAAAGTTTTGATTTTTTCAAGGAGCTTCCGATTTATAGCAGATATTTCCCATCTACGAGTGTTACGGCGAACAAGATGCTATACTGCATAGTAATAATAATAATTATTATTATTCTAAAGCACAGGAATGAGGAGATCGTGCAGGAATCTGAAGTTCCACTCCAATCTGAAATCTAAAAGAGGAGATTGTAAAGTCATCTTCAATTATAAAGACTCGTCTCAGTATTTCAGATAGACAGCGTCGACGGGCCAGATGAAGATCCTCTGGTTCCGAATCCCGCCTGGACTGGGACATGAGTTCTTTACAGGCCGTTTTGTCTTGCTCGTTGTAATATCCTTCGGAATAATAATCAGTTCAATTGTGTCGTTCGATCTGTCGCCCAATGCATCCTCCCTTGCATGTGATGGGTGATTGGTGCGGTGTCCGCCTCGCAGCTCCGCTTAATTAGAATCGGAAGTCAGCGCGAAACACAGGAAGCACGGTAATTACGATGGCGATTGCCTGAGCGTGGCAAGTGTACATTCTGTACAGACGCTGTGCTGACAATGGCCACAATAACAGGTGCACAGGGGGATGCAACGGGTTTCCTCAGAATTGTGGAAAAAATCGACTGCTAACGGATCTGAAACGAGGGACGCTAGTGAACCGTTACCTGTCGCTTTGCAAATGAGCACTCCTTCTCTCAAGGACATGCTGCGGAGAGGGAGTCGGAGTAATAAGTGAAATTGTCCGGTTTCTATTGTTTCGATATTCAATTCGTGAAATTGTCTATCTTGAAATTATATCTATGAATAGAATCGTGTAGTTTTGCTTGTTATTTATGTAGGTGACGGCAACAACATACATAAGGATCTGATTAGTAGTGTCCCTAATTTTTCCGAGGCCCCCAAGCGAACTTTCACGAAAAGGTCTCATCTGAACAATATATACAGCAGAACGTCACACATACGAAAATCAGTAATCCGAAAAATCGATTATCCGATAATTTAATTATGCTGTTTTTACAAGTTCAAAATAATAACAAAATACGGATTCATTAAAAGTCTAACATATGCTTTAGTCTTTTCTCCTTAGGTTTTGGAATAGAAGGACACCCCCCCCCCCCCTCCTCCCGAGTCAACAATATTTGGTATCTTTGTATGATATAAAATACTCCCGGGTTCGAAATTGCCTTGTCCCGAACGATAATCCGACCCTGGTCATATAACAAAGCTGACCATGGTATAGTATCATGAGCTCAATACGATCAACTACAATACGATAAACAGGTTGTTGCCAAAATGTTGTAAAAACACTATAGTCTGATGCCTCATAATAATAAAATGTAAAATTATATTCAATACCAAAAAACGTTGGATTAGGTATAATGTATAATGCACTAATGAGTCTTTAAAAAAATGCAAGATGTAAAATAAAAATAATGAACAAAATTTTGAGGCCCTCTGCAAACATGAGGTCCTAATCGACCGCTTGGGGTGCTGGGCCCTCGAGCCACCCCTTGATCTGATTATAATGAATAGTCCTGGATCAAATAATTTGTTCGCTAAATCGGTTCTGCATGAAAACTATATATAATTTGAGGAAAGGAAAGGGCTCTAAGGGCGTTTTTAGGGGAATATGAGGAACATACCCATCATATGAGGATCTTATCCATTATCTATATATTTGTTTACCTCCCAAACAACCTTGAAGCCCATCTATTTATTCACCAAGAAAAAAATTTCAGTTCAAGCTAATGGTTCAATTACCACATAAAAACTTTTATCTCGCATTTTCCTTTCATTGGTAATACAGTTTCCATCCCCTTTCATCAAGAGCATTCACAGGAACTATGACCAATATCATTGTTTATAAATTGCCATCTATAGCCGAAGTCTTTTTGTTTTTGTACTTTCTTGGTTGTGAGTAGAAGGCATTTCTTCGGGAAGACTCATGCTTTTTAAAAACGTGCAATATCTCGAGAACGGTTCATGTTAGCGTTCTAAAATTTATGTCAATCGTTTTCTAATGAAAAATTACATAAGAAATGTCTATTTGCGTAACTTTATTAGTGGTTTTGATTTTTGACGATTTTTTCAAAATTTCATTCGAAAATTTAGGGGGGTTTTGAACATTCGATTGCGTATAAAAACAATAGGCTTCCAGTGTTTACGGATTGTGATTTTTGTACCAAATTTGGTTCGAATCGGTCCATTCGTTCGGCAGTTATCGTCTCCACAGACTCACTGACACACACACACACACACACACACACACAGACATCACTTCAAAAATGTTCGATTCATGATCAGGGATGCTTGAAACGTGCTCTCCCGTCGAAAACTCGAATTCGAATTTTCGACCCCGTCACAATACTTTCCTTATACGTTATGTATATAAGGAAAGTAAAAACGGCAACTGAACATTTATACAATACAGCAGAATAAAATTGATTTTATTACGCACAAAATTAAAAATGTTCACCTTCAGCAACAATGTATGCTTGCACACGTGCAATAAGATGGAATTGCGCATTTTTCTATGTTTTTATTATTACATGCAGATTGATGAAATCGTCTCTTTTGAAATCGCTATTTAGAGAATCATTTTACTGGTTTTGTGGTACAAAAATGGTAAATACTAATTTTGCATGGCTCTACCACTCTATAATTGATTTTTTCCCCCTATCTCTAACTGTAAAAGAAATACCCACCCCCCGTACCCTTTCATTTAAAAATGTTAAGCTCCTCCAAAATTGTCTCATCGTGTAGCGCCATAATGGTTGCTTATACACCTGTATAAAAAAATATACGATAATCTTGATATTGAGTTATTACCCTGATCCATAAATTTCCTTGATACCCTGACTTTTTTTTTGTATGCAAACAGTCCAAGTAAGAAAAAGCTGAAACCAATCCTGAACGCAGTGATTGATAGCACTAGAGAGTTTAAGAGCAGCTGGTTCTAGCTCTATGTTTCTGAATGAACTGATTAAGTCCCATTTTCATCTGAATGTAATTGATCCATTTTTCTCTGAAAGCATATATGAACATTCTCCCGAAAAAAGTTTTTCATCTTGCGTACCCGCAAACTACCTTACGTACCCATAATCTAAATCATTTCATATTATAAGTTAATGCAGCATTAGCCGCTTATATATGATGCTATATAACATTTCCAATTGAACATCGCCTCATATATAGAGACATCTTAATATAAAAGAACGAGCTAATAATGACTAGAAATAGACTTTCCTTCCTCATTACACATAATGCCGCCCCTCCTCCCCTTTTACGACATCTATGTCCGAGTTGAGATGGGCACAGCCACTCTGAATATTGGCACTTACCCGGCCAATCATCCGGTCACTCTTGATCAATAGAGGCCGGATATTTCATATTCTATAGAGGTAAAGAAATCCCCAAATGTGCGTTCTGCGGTCGGTACGGGTGCCCTTGGGAGCTATGGTGTGGGGCGCAAATGGCGGGGGTCTTTATGGGTCATCCGCATAGTAATGAACGTTCATACATTGCTCCAGGCAGGGGTGATATGTTTTCATCACCTGAGATTGGAAAATGTGTACGGCCATTCGAGGACAGTGATAGGAAATTATTTTAGGGGCGACAAATGAGGTTTTGAACCCCTGTATATGGTAACAGATACTTTTATCTTTTTATGGCAAGTTGTTGTGAAATATTTATTCGATGTAGTAGAACATTTTTGCGGGAAACCAGTCAGGTGATTTGAACAGAACCGACACATGCATGTGTTACTCAGTGGGAACGATAGAATTCTTCAGAAAATCGGTTTGATAAGGTCGGGCGTAGACGTAATAAATACTCTGAAGTCCTGTTGGGTATGCTTAGTTTGTTCTTGCCAATGTATGAAATATTATTATAGTATATAAAAATATTAAAATTATAAAATATTTAAATTTTGAGGGAATAGCTTCTGAGTGATTTATATCACACACACACACACACACACACACATTCATTGGATTTTCATATTATATTATATATATATATAATAATAAAAGTTTGAAAGTCCAATGAAAGAAAAGTGAGAAGTTGTAACTCGAAAAACCTAACTTTTTAACAGCTTACAAAATAAAAGTATAAATCAGCAAATCTTCAAGCAAATGGAAAAAAAATACAAATTTCGAATCATCAAGTTAAAGAAAATTATCAAAAATCAATGGTATGAAATAGATAAAAGAAAAACAGATGAAATCCAAGCAATAATGCTATATACGTGGACAAGGTCTAGGCCTAAACATGGATTTGTTCACATCTTCAAAACTCTTTCTCAAGTCCAAGTGTTTTGTAGAAGCACACACAAAAATATATGTTTCTGAAGAAATAGATAAATTATATCTATAAACTACATATATATATATATTACGATAATTGCCACCTATGTGACAAATTTTGCATTATTAATCAAGCGAGAACACTAAGACAGGGAAAAACAAGTTGACGGGGAAAGGTATCTAAGAAAATGTTAAGGAAAATACGTCTAATAAATTCTAAAAATACAAATGTGTTAATAAATCGTGGGGAATTCCTAAAACTTCCAAGGAAGGGACATCTAATAACTTTTAAACATACGAAAGATCTAATACACCATGTGAACCTGCTACGGAGTACTCTTTGTCTAAAATAGTAGAATTAAGAAAATGGACAATATTTTCCAGCTATTCTTTCTCCTTATTTTTATTGGAGCCTAAAACCGTGTTCCAGTAAATCTACAGAGTGGTAATCTACCAAATAGACACAGCAGTGGTTTACAGCAGTTCACAGTTACTTTACGATGTGATCCCCGGTATCAAGCTTTTCTAAAATTGTAGTCGCTGTGGGCTGCCCATGGGAACCATGAGGTGAGGTGCAAAGTGGAAGGGAAGTTCACTGAACATACGGGGAGCGAATAATGGTCTTATAAATTCCCCCATGAGGAGCGATTTGTCCTTATCCTCAACGATTAAGGGGACTGAATTTCATTCTAAAAATAAATGAAGATGTTACTTGTGAAACAAAGAAAAATGTTGGGAAAGTTTAAAGCTTGCTCTAACAAATAAAACACACGCTAATATGTTTAAATAATCTATAAAGTGAATGTGTTACGCTTGCAAAAATTAACCCATCTGACGAAAATAGACAATATTAGAAATTTATTGATTTTTTACTTTCCCTGCAATACATGGTAATGTATAGGGAAAGTATTGGAATCATGTCGAAAATCGCAACTCGAGTTTTCGACGGATCTACACCTTCCGAGACTTCTAGAATACGAAAAAACTATTTTTAGCATGACGTCTGTGTGTGTGTCTGTGCAGATTTTGTATCCACACTAACTAAAAAACTACTGGACCGAATTTCATAAAATTTGGTAGGTAAGTCACTTGTGGGCGAATCTGGTGCTGATTAATTTTGGGTACGATTCGGGATAAAAGAACCCACCTTTTTTATGAAATGGCCCGCGAAATCTTGTATTCACTCTAGCTAAAAATCTAATAGACCGAATTTCACAAAATTTGGTAGATAAGTCGCTTGTGGGTCACCCTGGTGCTGATTAGATTTTGGTACGATTCAGAAAAAAATAACTTGCCTTTTCTTGCAAAATGGCCCACAAAAATCGACAAAATCTAAAATAAAAAACTATGTATGCTGAAATATATCCATTAAATTCTTGTTTTATACGTAATTTTTAACGAAGAAAAGAATAAGATCAACCCCATTACACTAGGACTAGCCGTTCTCGAGATATTTTAGTTTTTTCGTATCTTTTCTACGCCACCTTTGAAAATAAGTCCAGTTACCAAACGAGAACGGAAATTGAATTAAAAGTGAATTTAATTTAATTAAAATAAAGAGAACGTGGATATAAGTCTGCAGGGAAAGTCATGTGCTGCCCACATCAGATTTTTTTGTTTATAATGAGAAGTCTTAGATTTTTCTCCCCACTGTTCTCCCCGAAAACAAAAGCTGCTCAGTAGTAATGGCACATTAATGAAATATTACGTCATAATTTTACCAGTCAAGTACAAAATAATTATATATTTTTCTTTAAAGATAATTGTTCATATTTTTATTATACTTACTTTTATACAATTTGTAAAATTTGTTTGAAAATATCCAAATTTTTGCGGAAAAATTTGGATATTTTCAAAACATAATTTTTGTGGAAGTTTGGATACCGGCCTACAGGAACTCCGAAATTGATAAACTAATAACTAAGTATTTGGCTAAAATACTATTTTATTAACTATGTATTACTTTTACATATTAAGAATATTTAAATATGTTATAGTATAATATATATACATTGAAAACTACTTTTCTTGATTGCCGGTTGTTTTTCAAACTATTTGTTTGATACTTCTAAATGAACGAGAGATACACAATATTTAAGAAGATCTTGGACAGAACCACATAATATCTTCATCTGATATTTATCAGTATATATTCAACTGGTATTGATTACTAATGACAAATAGCTAATTCAATATATAGTATACTACTTTGAACTATTTTATGTTTCGAACTTGGTATGGACTTTATTAACAGATCTGAAGTATATTAGCCCTCTCGCTTGATCAATGTCTTGACAAATGTCTAAATATTTATTATAAATTTGAATGTACATTTATAGCCATTAAATACATTAATGTATATTTCTATATCTTTCTTCTACTCATGAAAAATTAGTATACAGTTGGCTGGTCCTTTTACGAGTCATTCGTTAAAGTCACTGAAGTCACGAAAGTCACTGAAATATGAAAAAAGAAACAAAAACTTGCAAAAATAAAACTTTCTGCCATTCTAAAAGCAACTGAAAATTATTCTTGTTGTTAATGTATGCTATTTCAAAATATGTTACGCATGTCTTGTTTTATAGTAAAGTATTTCAATTCTCAGAGTTATGAAATATACTTTTCATATTTTTAAAATAAATTTATCGTGAACATTTATTAACTCATTCAATATGAGCGCCAAAATTTCACTTAACTTAATTTTTTGCTTATTTAGAGTGGTATGAAATGCATATTACGAAACCAGGATCTTGATCTTTGAATATATCCAGTAAAAAGGTTAATGAAATTTTAACTTTTCATGTCAACTATGCCATCAACTTTCATTTTAAAATTTAAGCATATCTTCTTTATTTTAAATACCAGACCTGCAAAAATATGGAAGCACAAAAAGTTCAAATATAATAGCAGAACAAATTTCCATTATTAATCGGAATATTCGGTAAAAGTATTATTCATTAATATGGATCTCATATTTCCTCTTTATCACGGCCCAAAATAGATATCAACTCTCATAGTAAAGAAATTCGCCGAGGAATAGGCCTATAGCCAGAGCAGCACCAATTTTCTTGCCACACAGCCCTTTACGATATCTGTGGCTGAGATTAGGAGACTGGCGATGACCACTCACCACTCAGAATATTGGCACTTAACTGACCAATCACCCGGTCAGTTTTGATCAATGGTAGCCGGACATTTCATATTCTCCGGCAGTAAAGAACTCCCTGAGTGTATAAGTATGGATGCCTGGGGAGCTATAGTCCGGGGCGCAAATGGCAGGGGCTTTATGGTGAGGCAAGGGCGGTAATGACCACACTTGCACCGACCGCAGATTTTTGCCCGCTGAGAAGTAATTTGTTTTCATCACCTACAATCGCGAGATGGGCTTTTGGGTGATGCTCTGGAGGTTCTTTGCAAGAAACTATTTCGAAAGTAAACATGTAGGTGTGTGAATGGGTTTGATTGAAAACATCGTATTTTTAGCTGATTCTACTGGTGTCCATGATCGTGGATAAATGTTTAAGTATTTATTACAAATGTACATTTAATACCGTTATAGATGTTTATCAGTATTTCTACGTTTTTCTTTCATCTGTGAAAAAATGGGTCATACTGTCTATTTGTCCTTTAATGGGGTCATTCTATCTGAAATTTGGGTTCGTATGAAAGTTTGGTTCATGTGAAATAAGATGAATTGATGCAAAACTCTCAATTAATGCTCTAAGAAAATATATTAAGTTTCAAAAACAGTTCATAATAATCAAGAAAATATTTTTAGTTGATTATTATGAACTTTTTTTTTTAATGTAAAAAATATAAAAATGTATATCTTATGATTTTGTAGACATTCAGATGTGAATTTACTCATCAACTAAGAACTCGAGTAATTTTCAAGCCCTGCTTATGCATGCGTATTAATTGTACACAATACTGTATATAAAATTAATCCATAAATTATGCATCTAATGAGTACCATGACTATGCTTAAAAATCAAACTATCAAATTTCATTAAAATGCACATAAACGTTAGCATATATCTGCGCATTCATTCAAATAACATCTAAAGGAAAATAATTTATATTTATATCAGAGCTCTATGAGTAAATCTGGCAAAAATTATGATTTTAGATTTTTGATATTCATTACGATATTTTGCTCTCTACATTTATTACGTACCGTAGGAAAAGCAAAAAATATATGCGTCATCAATATACGTTGAAACAATAAAGACCTATAATAATTTTTGTGCAATTCAGATAGTACTGATTTAAAAATAATTCACAAGAGAAAAACAAAGTATATTTGGGTTTGGACCCTCGTGTTTTTATTGGAATAAGAACAATTTGAAACCATTTAAAGAAAAAAAACATCGAGCCGTTTCTTCTAGATTGGCACAAGTGTTTAGTTATTGGTCTTCGGTTGATTCAAGTATACGGTAAAAATTTCAGTGCATATTTTATAAAAGCACTGGGTCGTAGAAGGTCCCCGATTTTAACAATAATGCCACACAAGTAGATCTAATACAATATCTCACAAACTAAAAACAATGGAGGTTCCAGGCATGAAATTAAATACATGAGTTCGGAAACTTTCAAGCATGAAATAGAAGCCATTGTATTTAAATATGTGGAATTAATCATTAAGCATAAACTGCTACAGTTTTCAGCGGAAACATGGGACTTAGGTTCATTTCCAGATTTTTGAATTAATTTTATATGTATATAGATAGATATTAAAATTACAACACTATATTGTACTTTTCTAGCCAGGAAGGAACCACAAAGTGCTGAACAAACACCCAGCTAGAAATAGGTTCAGCAGACCCCTTTAGAAAATTATTTGTTTTCAAGTAGTAAAAAAGTAAATTTCTGTGTTGAACTAAAATGTGATTACATAAGTCCCTTAGAAAAATCACTTCATCGAAACCCCAACTTATTTTTAAGAAGGGAATAAAAGTATTATACAGTTGAACCTCATACATTATGTAGAAATTCTTTTGAAAAAATAAGTGGAGATTTTATATATATATTTATATATAACAGGAGTTTAACTAAAAACCATAAGATAATTTGAATTGAAAGCACGTTTAATGATAATTTCTGGGATTAATATTTCTGATTAATCTACAATTAACAATTACTTTCAATTTATAAAACATAAATTAATCAGTTATGTTTAATTATTATCAATCAACGTGGCTAATTAACGGTTATTAACAGTTAGCGATATTTGCTAAAATATTTTACAATACCCAGGAAAATTTTTGGAGTAACTTACTTCTCTATACGTATTCTGAGCATTACAAAGGAAGGCAAAAGGCTTTGGACGTCTAAAAAACTTGATCGGCACAAGAAAAAACATGTGTTGACTCTTGCTCAAATCAAATGTAATCAATCAAAGAATTAGATGCAACCGACCTCCTCTATTGAATCGGACAAAGTTTATTGATCGCGGTGCTTTTGAAAGAATATAATTCCACAATAGGTTCAACGTACAATTAAATATAAACAGTAGAGAAAAACTTTCCGACAGTAAGGGTAGTTCTGAAAATTACTTTGATCTAAAAGTACTTTATTTATTCCAGTTTAGTTCTGGATAACTTTTTATAATTATTAAAAATCGAATGATAGCAAAAGAGCCGATATTTAAATATATTTAATTACAGCGGAAGCCGCAAGCAGTAGAAAGATTATTTCACAAAGCGCAGGACTCGGACAAACAGTGAAGCCGACAAATAGTTTCTGTTTAATTTACATTCGCCACTTTTACTCAAGCCGCATTCATGGCATTGACCGTGAATCAAAGGCATGCCGATAAAAATACTTCCAATTTTTATTAAAATACAAAGAACAATAAAATTCGGTCAATAACCTTGAAAAATTCGGTCAGTAACCTTAAAAAATTCGATGCGAGCCTGTAACGGATTCTTTATGGAGCTAATGAAACTTAAGCAATATAGTTTTTAGCTTTCAGAAATCCGATTTTTTAAATGTAATTAAAAAAAAATCTGATGTGGGCAACACATGACTTTCCTTATATAATGCAATGAATTTACTACTTTTACAGTAAAAAAATAGGTTTTTCTTATAGTAGATACTTATATTCTTTCCAAGATATTGAATTTTCGACGATTAGTCGTCATTTTCATTGATTTAGCGTCATTTTTATCCATTTGGCGAGATTTTCGTTAATTTGGCAACATTTTTAAAAAGTCGCCGAGTTGGCGACATGCCGCCAAATTCGTCGCCAAAATATCGCCAAGCGTTATGGACGGAGAAATAAGTTATTCTTATAGCAGATAAATGACTATTGGCGTTCAAATACAAAAGTATTACTCAAAGTATCTTTTCTCATGAATGGAACGAGCTAGATCCACGAGAATGATGTCATCCAATTTATCACATAGCATTACATATGAAAAGTGAACATGTTTCTCAATAAGAGATATTTTTTTTTATTTTATAAGACTTTTTGATAATTTTTTTGAAAAATGTACAATATCTCGAGAACGGTTCATGTTAGCGTTCTAAAATTTATGTCAATCGTTTTCTAATGAAAAATTACATGAAAAATGTCTATTTGCGTAACTTTATTAGCGGTTTTGATTTTTTGACGACTTTTTCAAAATTTCACGCGAAAATTTAGGGGGGTTCTGAACATTCGATTGCATATAAAAACAATAGGCTTCCAGTGTTTACGAATTGTGATTTTTGTACCAAATTTCGTTTGAATCGGTCCATTCGTTCGTCAGTTATCGTCTCCAAAGGCTCACTGACACACACACACACACACACACATCACTCAAAAATGTTTGATTCGTGATCAGGGATGCTTGAAACGTGCTCTCCCGTCGAAAACTCGAATTCGAATTTTCGAGCCCGTCACAATACTTTCCTTATACATTATGTATATAAGGAAAATAATATGAAAATTTAGCATTTATGATTTTTCAAAAATTATTGTCATTTGATGCCCCTTGCATAAAACTAATTATTAAAACGCAGCTTTATAAATTTAGGGAATGAACAAAGCGTTGTGAAGGTATTTTTTTCCTACACTTCTTAACTTTACGTAAACTCTATCTCTTCGTTCGACATTTTTGACAGGCTCGTTCTCGGCCCCCTATTCCATAGAGAGTTGAAACTGGTCACACAAACAATTTTATCTTAACAAATTTTCACGTCATTTTGTTATATTGTTACATGATTTACGTATGCCATTAATATGGTTTTTCATTTTAAATGTTCAGTGTCTTGTAAAGAGCTTTGCCGCCCCAACCGGGAATCGAACCCTGGATCTTCGAACTGGCCAGTCGACGTTCTACCGTTGAGCTACTGAGACGAAATTGCAAGCTCTTATCGTAGAAGTGGACTCTGCATTCTCCACCCTCTATTGTCAGATTGGCGGGCAACGGACAATCTGACTGACACCTCCTGCTATTTTTACCCCAGGTTAGCCTACTGCTACTACTATTTTTACCCAGATTAGTATCCTGCGAGGTCGTTATCCTCTCACTTTGAAATCGGTGCTTATTCTTCCAGATTCCACTGAATCCGTAGTAGTCGCACTGGTTCCAGTAGTATTCGGTTCCAGTACTAGGGCCACTTCAGACATCCGACATATTTGCACTAACCGACATGGTTTATTTGTTCGGGCGCCATTGTAAAAAGCCTTGCTGCTCCACCCGGGAATCGAACCTTGGATCTCCGAACTGGCCTCCGAAGAGCACGTTGAAAAACTTGTTTTTTCTCATTATTTATTTTGCATGTTATCGAAGCCTTTTGAAGCTTTGTCTCCATTTTTTATTATTAATCTTAGTAATAAAAAACGTGTTATAAATGATTCACTTGGGAGTGTACAAGAACCAATTTTGATTTGCAAAGTATATTTTCTGATTACAATTTTTATCCCCCCCCCCCAACTATCACAATTTTTATTTCACATCTAACAGCTAGTACAGAGTAGTTTAATAGTTAATGGGTTATTTATTTTTAGAAGCAAGATTCAATTTTATAAATTTATCTGCAAAATAATTTAGTAGTATAATAACGATAATAAGAGAATTTAACGTACTGTTAGGGAGGCGGGAAAAAAAGTTCATTTTGCTTGTGAATCGTAAATCTCTGCATCACCCTATTTTTTATTCATTTCTCATTATTCGAGTTTGTTATAGTTGATTCGTGCCCAACTCAAAGAAAAAAAAAGTTTTCCCGTTCTCACCTAGAACTCTATATTTACGGTCATTCGGCGCGAAGATGAAACACAATAATGATCGGCTTGTCAAGAAAAAGGGAAGTGATGTGATACGAACTCGCACTGAAAATCGGGCAGGATTGGAAAATAAAAATAAACAAATACCAGCAAACCCGAACCGGTTGTTTTCCATTTCCACCGGTCTGGTTCCGTGTAAATAAGCGGTTCATACGATCGAACCAAACTGTCACGAAATTGGTGGTTTCGCAGACGATGAAGGAGTAGAATTACTGAATTCGTTGCCACTTAATCTTAAAAAAAGAAAGAAAAATCGTTCTTTATTTTCATTTATTTGTTCAAGTTCATCCCCCCAGAAACCGATCATTAGAGATATCCGAACGCAGACAGTGGTAAAGTTTTCAGTAATTTCACTGATAAATGATTGTTTTCGGAGCTCTTTAATGCGTTTAAAATAAAATAAAACGAAATCTTAAATTCCCCCTGTTTTTACACACAGCTTTGCAAAAAATAAATAAATAAATAAATAAAAAAAGCAATCTCCCTGCAAATAAAACAACGCTAAACATAATCGATACAGTGTAAGTATAGAGAAGTATTAAAACCTGTACGAATGTTAACGTTCGTGCCCTTTAATTTTAAAAATTGTAACATTCGGAACTTTTATTTTCATTTCATTGAACGTTTCTTTTTATTTCGTTTTTTTATGCAGCGTCCGGTGGCATCATTTATCAGATTGGGGCGGCCCCTAGTTCGATTTGTGGAAACCGCAAGGAATCGGTTTTTGCTTCGTGAGTGTTAATTTTGCTGTAATGATTAGTAAGGCGATATTTTTTTAGAATAGCAGAAGAATTCAGCGTTTCGATGCAGCGGCAGGAATCTGGCGATTTTGCTATTTAAAAAACGATGTAGGTTTTTCGCGTGACAAATTATTATTTTCGGGAAAATAATGAATGGAATATATGATGTTTTTTGGTGAATTTCTTGCGCATTTGACAAGAAAAATAAATGCGAGATCTGAAGTTTTTTTTTTATTTTTATTTTAAAGATTATATGAAATGAAAAAAAGCCGTTATATATTATAGAAAATTAAGTAGAGATTGCGAAAGAAAATACAAAAAATGGAAGTCACAAAAATTATTGAATTTTTCTGAAGGCATCGGTGTTCTAATTAATATTACGAAACGCATTTATACTTTGTAAAAACTGAGATCCTGACCACCTTTTTTATTTTATGAAAATTCTTTCTCTTTTTCTGGAAATGTATTTTCGATGATTT
The DNA here is from genome assembly GCA_951213105.1 of Amaurobius ferox. Classification (NCBI taxonomy): domain Eukaryota; kingdom Metazoa; phylum Arthropoda; class Arachnida; order Araneae; family Amaurobiidae; genus Amaurobius; species Amaurobius ferox. Next base: position 88,230,368 of record OX578137.1, read on the forward strand.
GTTATGGTATTACTTTTATAAGTTATACAAATACAACCCTAGTTTTTTCTTTCCTTAAAGGAAGGATTTATTTAAGTTGAGAGCGGAAAAAATTTATGGACAAAAATATGATTGTCATATTGTCAAGTGTGCAGCATGCTGTTTTTAGAGGGTTTTTTTTTAAAGGGAACTGGATCGAATACCTCCCCCACTCCCACCCCCCAAAATAATT